>SKCR01037024.1:0-125551 GCA_019454045.1 Zanthoxylum bungeanum | reverse complement strand
AATCCAGACCCAACACCAACACAATTGGCCATAGATATGGTGCACCATGATATTTCAGAAGCATAACTAGGGAAGGTAAATGAGGATGTTGAGCAGATGGAGACACAACCTGCTCCAGTGGAAGCTACAAAAGAGAGTGTTGAGCAGGGAGGCCGCAACCCGCTCCACTAGAAGCTACATGATCATCGACATATTTAGATGATGACATACCTCCTGAAACTAGTGGACCTCAGACAAGAAGATCTGAGGAAGACAATATTCCATCAACCAGATATTCGGGATCCAAATATATTATGTTTACTAATGAGGGGGAACTAGAGAGTTTCCCACAAGGCAAGAAGGCACTGAGGAATAAATGGGGGAAGAAATATGGCAATGGAATTGTGATGTGCAAAGACACAGCAGAAGAGTACTACAAAGAGATACAGTGAAGTGTGTTATGTAGAGACACAACCAACATGTCAATAAAGGTGTTCAATCATGACAAGCCAGGGTTGTGCAGATACATAGCCAAGATAGTTGTCAGGTGACAATCATTTTGGATGCAGCTGAGGGGGAAGAATTATAGTATCCAGTTGCATGCATGGTAACATGTATTGCTAACCACCATTGCAAGCATCCAAAACACCTTTAGGTAGAATTTGAAAAATGATGCAAACTTACAAAATAACTTTAGGTGGAAACTATTCATTTTTTGACATTTGAGTCATAGATTTGGCTATTAATTGAGAGCTAATTGAGAGCTCAAACCATCCCCAACAAGTAAGCTTCAAGTAAAGAAAGCTTAGAGTGTAAACTCCAAGTAAGAGAGCTTAGAGAGTGTAGTTACCGTGTGATGTTTTTTTTACAAGTTTTGTAAAACTTATAAATTCAAATCAAGTAGCAATAGAGAGTTTATAGTTTTCCTCTCAAAAATACTTTTCAGTGATCAGAGAATCATAACAGATTCTGATTATTAATAAATAATCCAATCTCGGTTCTGTGTCAATGGAATATTTTATCTCTAACATTTTAAAAATATGTCTAATTTTTAAAAAGGATAAGATCCTAATAATTTTCATAACTAATCATAATTTTCTAAAATTCTTTCTATTTAGTTCAAAATATAGTCATAAGTTGATTTTTACCATATTTATATATCTATTTTACACATATTCATATATATATTTTTCATTTTCATGAATTTTTTTAGGTCTGAACTTCAAATATTTTTTTGGATCAATTTTCATGTGAATAATGATCTTTTTTTAAGGGTTGAACATGTTGAAATATATTTTTAAGTATGTAAAATGACATTATAAATATGATTGAGTATTTACAACTATTATTATAATAAAAAAAATATGACCAAGTATTTTGTATGTGATTGTCATTGTGATTAAGAGAATGTGATTGAGTATTTATAACTATCATTGTACTGGGAATTATGTATGGGACTCACATTATGACTGAGTTATATATGTGAATGTGACTATGATTGTATGACTATGACTGTTTGTCTGTGACTGTGATTGTGTGCTAATGACGGTGAATGTATAACTATGAGTGTTGCGACATAGCGAATTTGTGGCTGATTTTGACCTTGTAAAAGTCATAATTTGAGAACGATTCTCTAATGAAAGTTGTAGATGTGAATGTTAATTGTATATAGAATCTTACATATTATGATTTAGAGTTTGGATGCAGAAGATATGAATATTTGAAAATGACTGATCGATATTTTATAAATATAATAGTCATTTTTTTTTTATCTTTTTTAATCAAAACATATAAATTATGGTACTTATTTTAAAGTTTATAATTTGTGGATCAACAATATATAATTCTATTCACTCAAAACACTTTATTTATTAGAAGATATTTAATTTTTAAATTTAAATTTGGAAAAAAAATCCCCATTTTTGGGCACTATTACGGTAAAATCTGTCAAATTTTTCAAAATTTTTTTAATGAGAAATATATATTTATGTTTTTTTTTATGTGAGTAAACTAAAATAGAAAAATCATTTGTACTTCAAGCCCTGATAATATATATATATATATATATATATATATATATATATATATATATATATATATATATATATATATATATATATATATATTGAAAATGAAATTCATTCATAACTAGAGCAACAAAGATACAAAATGAGGGAAAGATTCCTTCCAAATACCACAACAATTACTAGTTAAAGCAAGTCTAGCTAAATTATGCACGATCACGGTATAGACTCTAGGTCTGAACTGAACCAAGATCTGGTTCGAACGGGCAATCGTTTCTTGGATATCACTAATCACTAAAGCAATTTCTTTGGTACTTTGAGTATGACCAAATATCAAATTAACCACATTTAACACATCAGACTCAATTACAATAGGCAAAGCTTTAGCCTCAATAGCTAGATTTATCCCCCATAAGATAGCTTCGGCTTCCACATGTTCAATATCAAATCCCTCCAAACTTTATTGAATAGTCACTTCCTTCACACTTCCCGTGTTATTATTAATTACCACCCAATCCCACCACGGATCCCATTCAGGGGCAAAGAGCCATCAACAAGGCCTCTAAAACAAGGACACTTGGCCTGTTTCTTTCCATCAACAGCACCTCTGCCACTCTCAAGAACCAAAGAATCATCTTTCTTGCGCGCTCTAATGAATAAGGAAATGAGACTTTCTGCAGCTGAAATAACTCTTACCGTATTAGACTTAACATTCCGAAATATATAGTTATTCCTGTTAGTGTCTCTAGGATATGCCCAAGATCCTAAACATGATTTGTTTTGTGAAAAATCAAGTACAGTTGTGGAAATACTTACATTGATGTGTTGAGAAATTTCCAAAAATTTCTTGAATGGATGAAGATCAAAGCTCCAAGCTTTAGATTTGTTGTTTCAACTCTTGGGTGAGTTTCCCTATCACCTTAATAAACTCTCCAAGCGCTAGCTTGATGAAAATTTTGAAACAAAATTTTCACACCAAAGAGAGAAGCTCACGGTTTTGAGAAGAAAGAGAGAAAGTGAATTCACGTGTTTTCCAAAAATCAAGTTGTTGTGTGTTTAATTGATGCCTTAAATATTTGCCAACTACTTCCATCAAATAGTGACAAGTGATGTAAGTCACAGGTCCCACCCTTTTAAATTCCAAATTTAAGTTGGCTTCCCCAACACACAACTTAGCTTGGGCCCGGGTTCATTTAATCCGATTAAACGAATTTTCCGTCTCTAAATAATAAAATCCAATTTAATTAAATAATTATGCCTCGTAAAATTATTAAGATAGTCGCTTACGAATTAATTCTAAATTAATTCGTTCGCTCTAATTAAAATCCAATTTTAATTTCTTATTCAAATCCAATTTCAATTATTATATCTGATATATTATTTTAGCCAATATAAATAAATTAAATAGAAAAATCCAATTTAACTATTAAATTTATTTTATCTTTTAATTCCAAATTAATAGGATTCTCTCTTCTAGATGAATTTAATCCAAGATTAATTCTTGCCACAATTAATCCCAGATTATTTTCCTCTCTCATAATTAATCCCAGATTAATTTTATTAGAGTCAAATGTCATTGGTGAATCTTTGGGAAATGACCCAAGAGATTCCTGGATATGTTGGCAGTAAATCGGTCATCGGACTATCTGAACATGTGCGTACACCGTACCACGTTCTCACCGATTTACAAGACATGGTTGGCTTCTAGCAAAGCACCGTGCCTACCCAATTCTCCAGAAATATCCACCGAGAAATATTATATGTATCAGGCGTAGTAATAAAATGTAATCCGTAATACGATCTAATATCGGATGTCACATGCTAGGCCTAGGGCTGGTTCTGTGTATGCCCCGTACGAAGCATATATTGGATCCCGCGTAACTAGTCTCAGTAATCGGATAGTCATGACCTAGTTATACTATCTTGATAGCTGCAGCATTTAAGAATACTAGTACCGTATCCTGTGTGACCATCATCTCCATAAGACTGAAGTGATACTCCCATCTTGACATCACATCCAATACACTATGATTCTCAGTAAACCCAATAGAGGCATACACAAAACCTGTTAAAGCTCCAGACGACCAATACCAAAGTAAACTGATTGTCGCAAGTAATAGCGATGCAAGTCTCAGGTTAAAGATCACATACACCTACCCTGATTCGAATTCCCATTGACACTTAATCATACTACCAATGAGACTCCGATAGGGTCTATCCATAGCAAAGCTGTTCCCAGTCCAACGGCTAACAGAACCACTTATCACACTTGCATAAGTATCCAATACCTAAATATATGAGAAATATGTCATTAAACTTCCATAACGCGTACAAGTGTAATACTAGTCTATTTTGCATTATCGATGTCCAGTCTCGATAATACTACGACTATAGATATTTAATGATTAAACCGTTCATGGATTAATATTGTCTCATATCTTATTAATCTGATTTAATAATATGGACTTTTATCATTATATATATCCAAGTAATCCAATTACAATAATGATAAAATAGCAATTTCCTTTTGTCACATAGTTAATTTGTACAAAAACACAATGTCTTTTACAAATAGTGATGCTATGGGTCATAATTATCCAACAATCTCCCATTTGGCCTATAGCCAATCACTCAAGTATCTAATACCTAAACTATATACATGTCGCTCAAACTTTTGCTGAGAAATAGCTTTTGTCAGCAGATCTACAATATTATCATCAGATGCGATCTTCTCGATCTTCACATTGCCACGATGTATGATCTCACAAATCAGATAAAACCGTCGAAGTACATGCTGAGATCGTTGATGAGACCGCGGTTCCTTAGCCTGTGCTATAGCCCTGTTATTGTCACAATACAATGGTATGGGCTCTGCTGCAAATGGAACTACTCCTAATCCAATTAGGAATTTACGGATCCAAACTGCTTCTTTTGCTGCCTCAGCTGCAGTAATATATTCCGCTTCTGTTGTTGAATCGGCAACAGTATCTTGCTTGGAAGATTTCAAACTCACTGCTCTGTTGTTCAAATAAAATATGTATCCTGATTGCGACTTACAGTCGTCTTTATCGGTTTAGAAACTTGCATCGGAGAGCCCAGTCACCTCAAGTTCTCATTCCCCATAGACTTAGAAAGTATCATTAGTTCGTCTAAGATACGTAAGGATGTTCTTTACAGAAATCCAATGACCATCACCTGGATCAGCCTAATAGCGACTGCACATGCTCAAAGCATATAAGACATCAGGTCGCGTACATATTATGGCGTACATGATCGATCCGCCTGCGGAAGCATATGGGATTTGAATCATTGCATCTCTCTCATCTTGAGTCTTAGGACACATATCCTTAGATAGAGAGATGCCATGTGACACCGGAAGCAGCCCCCTCTTAGACTGATCCATGTTGAATCTTTTCAACACTTTGTCAATATACGAGCTCTAGGAGAGTGCGAGCAATTTTCTAGATCTATCCCGGTAGATCTTTATTCCCAGAATAAAGGCTACCTCTCATAGGTCTTTCATGGAGAATTTTAATGAAAGCCAAGCTTTCACTGATTATAGCATGGGAATGTCATTGCCAAGAAGTAATACATTATCAACATATAGGACAATGAATGTCAGTGCGATCCCACTAACCTTCTTATATACACAAGAATCATCTTCGTTTTAAATGAAACCATATTCTTTTATGATCTCATCAAAACATTGGTTCCAAGAACGCGATGCTTGCTTTAATCCATAAATGGATCGGTTTAATATGCAAACCTTGTTTGCATGTTTTGGCATGACAAAACCGTCAGGTTTTTGCATATAAACATCCTCCAAAAAGTTTTCGTTAAGGAAAGTGGTTTTGACGTCCACCTGTCATATTTCATAATCGTAATATGCAGCAATAGCAAGCATTATCTGAATGGATTTCATCATGGAAACGGGTGAAAAGGTTTCGTCATAATTGACACCATATCGTTGACGATACCCTTTCGCTACAAGCCTAGCTTTGTACGTTTGTATGTTGCCTTCCATGTCCGTCTTCCTTTTGAATACCCATTTACAACCAATAGGCTTAATGCCTTCTGGTGCATCAACCAGTGTCCAAACTTGGTTGGTATACATGGAATCCATTTCAGAGTTCATGGCCTCTTGCCATAAAGTAGAGTCGATACCTTGTATCGCTTCCTCATACGTATCCGGTTCTTCTTTCTCAATAAGATTAATGTCGACATGAGGTGAGATCAGAACATATAACTTTCAGGTTGTTTTTTGACTATCTCCGAATTACATGGTTCTTGCGTATTAGAAGATTATGGAATAGTCTCGTCCCTGGTGGACTGTTGGTGTTCCGTGAGGGGGTTGGTGCCAGGAACAGTATCACTCTGATTTTTATCGAGTTCTACTTTCCTCCCACTTACCATTGCATTTATGAATTAATTTTCTAGGAAAACTGCATGAAGAGCAACGAATATTTTGTTTTCTTGTGGGTTGTAGAAGTAATATCCTTTGGTTTCCCTAGGATAACCTACAAATAGGCACTTATCTGATTTGGGTTCTAGTTTAGTACCATCCAAACATTTAACATATGCCCAGCATCGCAAAATCTTCAGGAATGAGAACCCAGTTTCTTTCCTATCCATATCTCATATGGGGTCTGTCCAACAGACTTTGATGGAACCTTATTCAGAATAAGTATTGCACTGTTTAATGCGTATCCCCATAAGGAAATTGGTAGCACTATGCGACTCATCATTGACCTTACTATGTCCAACAAAGTTCGATTTCTCCGTTCGAACACACCCTTTAATTGAGGTGTTCCGGGAGGAGTCCACTATGAAAGAATACCATTTTTTTCAAGTAATTTTGAAACTCATTGCTTAAGTATTCTCCACCACGGTCTGACCGTAATGTTTTCATACTTTTGCCAATCTGTTTTTCTGCTTCGTGTCGAAACTCTTTGAATTTCTCAAAAGTTTTCGACTTGTGTTTCATAAGATACACATAACTATAACGTGATGCATCATCCGTAAAGGTTACAAAGTATTCAAATCCACCTCTAGCCTGGCTAGACATTGGCCTACATACGTCACGATGAATGAGGGCTAATAGCTCGGTGGCACGTACACTTTTACCACTAAAAGGTATTCTAGACATTTTGCCTAACAAACAAGATTCGCATACATAATATGAATTAGGATCAAATCTGTCCAAGTATCCATTCTTTGAAAGAATGGATATATGAGTCTTGTTAATGTGTCCCAGACGACAATGCCATAAATAAGTCCCATATGATTTACTCAATTTGAGCCTTTTGTTTGTCATGTTATACGTTTGAGATTCATTTAAATTCAAAATATAAAGATCATTATTAACATCTGCTGTACATATCAAAATATCATCTTTATATATAAAACATCCAGTAATCCTGAATACAAAGGTATACCCGCATCGGGTTAAACTAGATACAGAGATGATGTTCCTAGTCAAACTAGGTACAAAATAACAGTCACCTAATGTAAGTACATGCCACGATGGCAGATTCAAAACATAGGTGCCAATGGCCAAAATGGGGACTCTTGTCCCATTTCCGACTCGTAGGTTGATCTCTCCTGAAGCCAGTCTCTTGCTAATCTGCAGATCCTAAACATCAGTACATATGTGAGTACCACATCCAGTATCAAAAATCCAATTTTTGTAACTAGTAATGGACATGTTATTTCAATAACAAACATAGCTGAAGCTGGAGCGTTGCCCGCCTTCGCTTCCTTCAAGTCCGCCTTGTACTAATGGCAGTCACACTTCCAGTGACCCCGTTTGCCACAATATAGGCATAGATCTTGGGATATTTCATTTGTCTTCCCAGAAGACTGTGACGATTTAGCCTTGGCTTTCTTCTTTTTCTTCACACCCCCAGAAGCCTTCGGCCAAGCCTTGGCCTTCTTCGATGTTGAAGTAAGATGCGCCTCACATTCTTACCCTTCAAAAGCTCTGGCTCTGCCTCTTTCAGTATAGCCATTAACTCTCTAAGAGTTTTCTCTTAGTTCATCATATTATAGTTAATGATGAACCCGCCCCAACAATCAGGCATAGACTGTAAGATCAAATCTATAGAAATCTCGGCCTCGAAGGTAATGCCCAGTTAACCTAGATGTTCGATGTCGGAAATCATCTGTGACACGTAGGGCTCAAGATATGTACCCTCTGACATGCACGAGCGAAAGAGCTTCTTTTACAATTCATACTTCTGAGATCTAAGATTAGATCTATAAAGATCCTTCAACTTCAACATCATACCATAAAGATCCAATCCCTTGTTCTGACGATGAAATTGAGGAGTCATTGCAGCAAGCATGATGGATTGAGCAGTAAAGTTATCATCACGATGAGTCTTCCAAAGCTCATGCTCTACTTGTTGCTCAAGTCGGGTCTCAGGCCCGAGAGGTCTCTCTATAATATAGAGTAATTTCTTAGCTCCCAGGACTATCCTGATATTCATTTCTCAATCTGGAAAATTGGCACCGTTAAAGACATTATCGTCCATGATTATGTCCCTAACACTAATCTTTCCAGCCATCTTGATTGCTATAGTCCAACTATCCAATCAAATGTTTCGGGTACACTCAAATGTAATGGTTACTATAGTCCAACTATATAACCAACTACAAGTGGAGTAGTGTTGAGTACAGTCTAACTGTTTAAAGAAAGCAATAAATAATATTAGTCCAACTAATATGATATATAACGAGATAAATAATAACAAAAGAGCGCGCATTTTAGCGAGTATTAAACAAAATTGTAAATTTAATATTAGCCTCCCACTATTTTTCGATGACCCTCTAACCCTCTGTTGAGTACTCGAGAAACCTAGTTTCCTAGTGGGCTAGGATCCCGATAAATAATAGACAACCTTGACTTTGGCCAACAAGCTGTATAAAATTTAACTAGGTAGATCTCTAAGATCAATTGGATCCCATCCAATTCCAAGATTCGGTAGGTGGACATCCAAGTCCAAGAACATATATCCAATATATTTCCTAACTTGTTTCCTCTGAATCAACTAAGCCTTGGGTTTGGCTCAACAAGCTTAATGATTCAAGTCAAGCGCGACCTATTGAAAGTGGGAAAGCTTCGTAATCAACGTCGATGTACATAACTAACCTTGACTTTGGCCAACAAGTCACAACTTCCTAAGAGATGCGATGTAAAACAAAGCTTTCATGGTTTAAACACATCTGCGATGGACAATGATTTTGACTTTGGCCAACAAATCAAAGCCAATCTTGGATCTTGAGAGAGAACCACTCAATGGATGGAAAACGCTTAATATTAAAGTGAAGGTGTTTTTTGTAAATTGGCAATCAATTTATTATCTTTGATTAGGTCTCACCATTCACCCTTAAACATGCATTCTAAAAGCATAATAAGGCGCGGTAAATTTATTATGATATACGGATGGATATATACAATTTGTTCCTAGAACAAATCTCTCTCTCTATTCTCTCCCGCTAGCACTTTACATTCTTCTATACCCAATTACATAACACTATAAGAAACCTCATTTAAATTGAGGGGAATTGGTGAGAATAGAAATACAATGAGAGTGAGAGGTGATAGGCTGGACACACATGTTAAATTTCAAATAAATATCATATTTACAACAATTTCCAAAATTGCCCACCCATCTAATATCCATCCGATATACATTATTCAACAAATACATCAAAGTATTCACACATAACATGTTGTCAATCAATCTAATCCAATTAATTAATTCTTCAATTAATGACCATTCAGTGTTCATACAACGATTTGATTTGTGTGAGTCCAACTCGTTTATGAATAAATACTCAAAGAAAGTATTCTTGAATTATATCGAACTACAATTTTAAATCCAATTTAAATTGTATCCAATACTAATTCATGTTTAATTCCAAATTAAATAATTTCACTTATAATAGTGTCTTTTAGACTTGGATTCCAAATCCAATCCGTTTGGGTCTCAAAGGCCCAATTAGCATACAATGCCAATTCAATTAAGTCCAATGAGCTTTTAATTAATTCTTTAGGCATTTAGGAATCACCTTATGCCAAAAATAAATTTTGACGCATTAGGCCCAATTAAATAATTAACGGCACAAAATCATATTTTGGACTTTTATGGAAATGGTTTAGGCCTAATTGGATCCAACCCAATTGTCCAGAACCAAACTTGGCCCAACCAAGCCCATTAGCCCAAATATAACAAATTAGATTAATACATTATTCCAAATATCACATTAATCCAATTAAAGTGTAATTAACACAATTAATTAATTAATCTAACATTTCCAAAACATTAATTAATCATGTTTAATCATTCCAATTCATGTCCAACAGAAATTGAAGCAAAATCAAGTCTTCCAACAACATGCTCATTCACGGAAATTACATGAAATTAACATTCAATTTTGATTTCAATCCAATTAAATCAACAATTAACATTTATTTCATGCTTACAACACATCCAAGTGTCTAATTTCAAAAATTACCATGAGATAATCCTAGGGTAGTATTCGGCCATGTGAGGAAAATTGGGGAAATTTGATCTAATCAATTTTTTAATAATCCAATGATGCACAACTTTAAGTTATCATCATCTAACATCAACCAAACAATCAATTTTGAATTTACATGCTCCAAGCATAAAATCCCCGAATTAAAGTTCATAAACCCTAGAATTCCAAATCACATCTAGAAGGCTCCGATACCATTGTTAGTGTCTCTAAGACATGCCCAAGATCCTAAACATGATTTGTGTGTGAATAATCAAGTAGAGTTGCGGTAATACTTACATTGATGTGTTGAGAAATTTCCAAAAAATTCTTGAATGGATGATGCTCCAAGCTTTAGATTTGTTATTTCAACTCTTGGGTGAGTTTCCCTATCACTTTAATCAACTCTCCAAGTGCTAGCTTGATGAAAATTTTGAAACAAAATTTTCACACCAAAGAGAGAAGCTCACGGTTTTGAGAAGAAAGAGAGAAAGTGAATAGTTCATGTGTTTTCCAAAAATCAAGTTGTTGTGCGTTTAATTGATGCCTTAAATATTTGCCAACTACTTCCATCAAATAGTGACAAGTGATGTAAGTTATGGGACCCACACATTTAAATTCCAAATTTAAGTCGGCTTCTCCAACACACAACTTACCTTGGGCCCGAGTTCATTTAATACGATTAAACAAATTTTCTGTCACTAAATAATTAAATCCAATTTAATTAAATAATTATGCCTCGTAAAATGATTACGATAGTCGCTTACAAATTAATTCTAAATTAATTTTTTCGCTCGAATTAAAATCCAATTTTAATTTCGTATTGAAATCCAATTTCAATTAATATATCCGATATATTATTTTAGCCCATATAAATAAATTAAATAGAAAAATTCAATTTAACTATTAAATTTATTTTATCGATTAATTCCAAATTAATCAGATTCTCTCTTCTAGACGAATTTAATCCTAGATTAATTCTTGCCGCAATTAATCCCAGATTAATTTTCTCTCTCATAATTAATCCCAGATTAATTATATTCGAGTCAAATATCATTGGTGAATCTTTGGGAAGCGACCCAAGCGATTCCTGGATATGTTGGCAGTAAATACGGTCATCGAACTATCCGAACATGTGCATATCCAGTACCACGTTCTCACCGATTTACAAGACATGATTGGCTTCTAGCAAAATATCGTGCCTACCCAATTTTCCAGAAATATCCACCAAGGAATATTATCATGCGTAGTAATACAATGTACTGCGTAATACGATCCAGTATCAGATGTCACATGATAGGCCTAAGGCTGGCTCTGTGTCTTCCTCGTACGAAGTATATATCGGATCACGCGTAACTAGTCTCAGTAATCGGATAGTCATTACCTAGTCATACTATCCCGATAGCTGCAGCATTTAAGAGTACTAGTATCGTATCCTGTGTGACCATCATCTCCATATGACTGAAGTGATAATCCCATCTTGACATCACATCCAATACACTATGATTCTCCGTAAACCCATAGAGGCGTACATAGAACCTGTTAAAGCTCCAGACGACCAATACCAATGTAAACTGATTGTCGCAAGTAATAGCGATGCAAGTCTCAGGTTAACGATCACATACACCTACCCTGATTCGAATTCCCATAGACTCATAGTCATACAACCAATGGGACTCCGGAGGGTCTATCCAGAGCGAAGCTATTCCCTATCCAACGGCTACACAGAACCTCTTATCACAGTTGCATAAGTTTCCAATACCTAAATATATGAGAACTATGCAGTTAAGATTCCATAACGCGCACAATTGTAATACTAGTCTATTCCGCATTATCGATATCCAGTCTCGATAATACTACAACTATGGATATTTAATGATTAAACCTTTCGTGGATTAATAATGTCTCATATCTTATTAATTCGATTTAACCATTTGGACTTTTATCATTATATATATCCAAGTAATCCAATTACAATAATGATAAAATACAATTTCCTTTTGTCACATAGTTAATTTGTACAAAAAAAATGTCTTTTACAAATAGTGATGCAATGGGTCATAATTGTCTAACAATTCCTAGCTCCCCAACAACTCCACATGATAGCTGCGAACAGGCTCCTGTCAATCTTCGACAAAGATTTCCAACATAGCCTTAAAAGTTCACTAATACCATTTCCCTGAAAATTTCTAATGATAGAAAACCAGCTCGTCTTTTTCTAGCAAAGTTTTGAGCTATTACACCTAAGCAAAGCATGAAAAACTATCTCCTCCTCTCTGAAACACCTAGGGCAAATACTATGCTTAGTGATCTTTTTCAAGTGGAGCTTCACAGACATTGGCAACAGGTCACGACACGCTCTCCATACAAAAATCTTTATTTTTTCTGGAGCCTGAATACCCCAAATATCATTCCAAAGTTCAGAGCTTCCTCTTGAATTCGCAGTCTCCTGGGATTCAAGTATTTGTACACCAGGTGATAAGCGTTTTTAACTGAAAAACTTCTTTTCCTGTCAAAATGTCAGTATAACTGATCTTTCGTGCTTCACCTTGGCAGCTGAATCCTTGTAATTTCCTCCACATCCATTGGAAAAAAATGTTATTATCTTGAGTCATGAGAGCAACCACCTTAGTATCCCGGGGGAGCGAGGGAACTGAAATAGGCCAAAAAAAATAGGTCTAGGCATCCAATTGCTGTTATACACAGAGGTTGTGAGCCCATTACCAATTCGCCATCTAACCCTTTTTTTTCAAAATCTTTCTACCCCACAGGAAACTTCTCCACACAAATGAAGGATTGGACCCTAGAGAGGCCTTCATAAACTCGCTCTTTTTAAAATCTCTGGCCTTCAAAATTCTGGCAGCTAATGAATCAGGATGCTTCAGTATTATCCATCCCTACTTGGCCAACATTGCTTGATTAAAGATACTAAGGTATCTAAATCTAATACCCCCATCTCTCTTGGACTTACTAATTGTCTTCCAATTCATCCAATGGATTTTCTTTTTTGAGTCAGTAGATCCCCACCAAAATTCATTCATTATCCTTTAGGTCTCTTCAAATAATCCCACTGGAAGTCTGGACACACTTATGGAGTAGGTTGTAATTGCTTGGGCTATGGCTTTGAGTAGCACCTTTCTGCCTCCACTGGAAAACAGCTTGTTTTGCCACTATTTTATCTCATTTCTGATCCTCATCTGTAAGTCCTTGAACAATACTCGTTTATTCATTCTAACTATTGCAGGTAAACCCAAGTAACTATCATGGCACGTCGATGTTTTGAGGCTGAGAATCCTTTTAATTTCTTCTCTCATAACTTCACTAGTATTTGGACTAAAAGTTATGACTGACTTCTCATAGTTAATCACTTGACACAATGCCTCCAAGCAACAAACCAATAAATTCTTGAGATATTCGTATTCCTTAACCTTCGCCTCTACAAACAATAGACTATCATCGGCAAAAAATAGATGAGTGATGGACATTTTCCCGAACTTAACGCCTGTAATATTCTTCTCTCTTTTGGCTAGATGGAGTAATACAGATAAAGCTTCAACACAAAGAATAAAAAGGTAATGGGAAAGAGGGCACCCTTGTCTGAGACCCCTCTCGGGGGTTATCGACCCCTTGATCTCCCTATTGATGAGAAAGGAGAATCTAGGAGTACTGATGCAACTGCGAACAAGGATTCTCCACTGTTCAGAGAACCACATCATATCTAGAACACGATCAACAAAACTTCATTCCATTCTATCATAGGCCTTACTGATGTCCAATTTAATCGCTACCCCCCGAACGTCCAGCCTTCTTATTCTTCAGTCTATGGAGCCCTTCAAAACCCACTATAACATTATCTGAAATCAGCCTATGCGGAAAAAAAGCACTCTGGTTCTCTGATACTAGGCTGTTGAGGATAGGCTTCAATTTGTCAGCTACTACCTTCGCAATAATCCTATATACAACATTTGA
Organism: Zanthoxylum bungeanum; assembly: GCA_019454045.1. Taxonomy (NCBI): domain Eukaryota; kingdom Viridiplantae; phylum Streptophyta; class Magnoliopsida; order Sapindales; family Rutaceae; genus Zanthoxylum; species Zanthoxylum bungeanum. Next base: position 111,056 of record SKCR01037024.1, on the reverse strand, counting down.
GAGGCTGATGGGTCTGTATTATGCAATGTGATGGGGGGTTCTTTACCTTGGGGATAAGGATAATAAGGGTGTGGTTTAGGGGTTCCAAACTTACATTGTCGTTAAGGACAGCCAGACAGAGTCTAGTGATTTCTGGGACCTACTAATGACCAATGCTTCTGGTAGAACGCTGTTGAGAAGCCATCAGGTCCTGGTGCTTTGGTTGGGAACATACCTCTGAGGGACTCCTCGACGTCCCTAGCGATAAAAGGAGCATTTAAAGCCTCTAGATGATCTCTAGAAATCTTCCTTCTAAGACCTTTAAGAGCTCTATCCATCTGGGGTTATGAAGGATTTGAAGATTTGAAAGGTTCTGAGAAATAACCACTAACAACCGCCTCTATATGATCTTCCTCTTTCACCTATTTCCCTTCCTCATCAAAGATCCCATGAATCTCATTCAGTCTTTTTCTCTCTAAAGCTCTAGCATGAAAGAATTTTATAAACCTATCCTCAACCCTTAACCAATCCACCCTAGCCCTTTGTCTCCAGTAAGTTTCCTATTCCTGTAGATATTGATCACTCCTCTTCCAAGTCCAAAATCAATTTTCCATCACTGTACTGATCTATTTCTTCTCTTAATTCATCCATTCTTTGGCTATGCTCCTCCATTCGAATATGCTTCCTGCTGAGTTCCCGGCTGCTCCAGCTTTTCAATTGCGCTTGAGTCTTCGCAGTTTGTCATAGAAAGAGATCAATGACCCCAGTCCTAATAGTTGATTCTCCATGCTAACCTCTCCAACATTTCTTGACAATTTCTTTACACTCATCATAGTTACTCCAGAGATCTTCATAGAAGAAGCGTTTTTTTTCTATGGCCTTGATTACTAACTACACTTTGCCAAGATTTCTCAGTTACTTCTAAAATAATTGGGGTAGTTTTCTGAGGCCCATGTATTCAAGTGCCTAGCTGTAAGTGAGAAATTCAACTCATTCCATCGCTTATTAGAAAGGAATCTATCCAATTTCTCTTCTATGAGGGCCTCTCCAAACCGTCAATTGGACCAAGTAAAAGGATAGCCAATACCTCCCACTTCTTCCAGGCCACACTCTTCTGTTGTTTGACAGAACTCTTCCATACTCTTAGAATATCTATCTCTACCTCATTTTTTCTCCACTTTATCCATAATCTCATTGAAGTCGCCTCCACAAATCCATGGGAGATTAAACAACCCATTTAACCTCTTCAGTAAGGTCCATGTGTTTTGTTTGAACATAGCTTTTGGATGCCCATAAATGTCGGTGAACCTCCACTTAACCCCTCCCCCATCTGAGATAATTACATTTATATAGTGTTGGCTGTATGAAATTACTCTAAGATCAACCTCATTCCTCCATAGTAAAGCAATTCCTACACTCTTCCCCCGACCCACAATCACAACTCCATTTTCAAAGGATATTTTACGCTTCACCCCTTCCATTATGTGGACTGACAATTTTGTCTCACAAATAAAAACTAATTTAGGTCTATTTACAATGAGGATTTCTTTGAATGCACAGAATGCTCGGTTATTCCCCAAACCCCGAGCATTCCAGCATAACACATTCATAGCATTCGATAAGGCTGCTTGACAGCCTCCGTCGATATCAGAATGGTTTCAACCCCAAACTCATTTCCTTAATAATCGCCTCAGTACTCACCTTTTGATTCAGATCTACATTTGTAAGGGCCAGACGCCCCTTCTGCTTTCCTTTAACAGCTAATTCCATCTTCGGCCTTTTGAGATCAAATCTTGGTTCTGCCTCTTTATCCCCTTCAAAAGCTCTATCGGCTTTCTTCTTGTAAGAAATGGGTAAAGCAGATAAACTTGGGGAACTTCTCGCTCTAGGCTTCCATTTTTTTCTAAACATGTTTTTGCTTATGGGCCTTCCAGCATGAGGCCCAACATTTTCTTTCCCTTTACTAGCATGCAGCCGCCTTCCCACCAACACCTCATAACCCACTGTTCCCACTTCCCCTATACTCATCTCCATTCTAAGGCTCTCTGTCCTATAACCATCCAGTAGCCCTCTCTCTATATCTAATCTAGAGTTGCTATGCCTCATGCCTCCACCAGCTCTGACAACCTCATCTGCTTGTGCAGTCTCATCAATGTTCATTGGGCTCCTATAAACTCTAGGAGTAGGTAGATCTGCTAACCTTCCCATCTCCTCCTTATAATCTGAAATCGTACACAAGGGTGCCTCCGGGCAGAACAAGCCATGGTCATTCTTCTGGTTCACCTTCATCTGGTAAGGCGGGGAGAAAACTTTGTCTGAAGACTTTCCAGCAGTAACGACCTCTACTATAGGGACGTCATTCTCTGCTGTTCTGGTTGACACTCCCAAATGAGTCTGTTCATCCTCTACCTCTGCTACACTTGGTTCTTTCCCCTTACCCTCATTATGAGGTGAATACACTGGTTTACTATGGTTCTCATTCCTAAATTTATTACTTCTAGTCCAATCCCCAGAGCCTCTTGCTCGTATCTAGTGACCAAATCTGAGTTTTGGGATTTGTGGTTGACTGTCCAAGTCACCCTTATAGGCCTTCTCACACTCCCTAAATCTATGACCAAGAATTCCACAAAAGAAACATAACTCCGGTAACTTTTCGTATTGAACCTCATCTACATGAGTTAATTTAATGAACCGCACTAAAGGTTGTTCCACCTTAATCTGAACTTTAATTCTTATAAACCTCATTCCTGCTTTTGCTCTCTGACCTAGGTCAATTTCTTGGACTGCCCTTATCTGACTGCCCAAGAACTTAGCTGCCTTATCATTCAAGCACATCACCAAAACATTATAGAGTTGAATCCAAAATTGGGCTTCTTCAAAATATTGTTGTGATTCCTCTCACATCCCTCTGAGTGGTGATAACACTAACAGTGAGTTCTCAAAATTTCGGGGGCCAGTGACCATAACTCTTCTACAGTCTATCGCACTACTGAACCGGAATAGAAAGACATTCTGACCCAACGCCTAAATCTTTGCTTCTTTTGTAGTTCTCCAAACCAGTTGAATGGTTGCCTTAAAAGCCTCTATATTCGTTAGTTTGGTGGATAAAATTTTTCTTATTAGACAAAAGCCTAACAAATATTTCCCATCACTCTGTAACTCATCTGGAGCTTGATGTCTCCTTCCTCCTCAATGGACAGATCTTTACACAGCTTGATAAGCTCTTCCGAATCCACAAGGAATAAACACTCAAAACAAGTTGTTGACGGGTGATTTTCATTCCAGGGGCAGTTTCAGGATAATGTTTCCGGGACAATCCTCCTCCAACCATGAATTTGTTTGGTTATGGGGGACTAAAAACAAACTTGGCAAAAGACAAAACAACCACAATATCTACAAGAGGGTTTTACGTGGTTCGACGAAGTGAATCCAACCTACGTCCACAGGCACAAAGTGGGGTATGATTTTTATTACCAAACCGAGCTCGGCCGAACTGTCTTTCAGGAGGGTCTAAAGAAAACCGAGCTGTTTGTTTTTCATGCTTTTACAAGTAGTTTTTCCTTTTTTATAATTTTTGCTATCACCTACAAATAAGACTAACTTCCCTTTATATACTAAGGAAAATACAACACTATTCCCGTATCTTCATGACGTCAGCCACGTGGATCTCCGACTGATTGACGAGCTCTCTGCCCCAACTCTACCTCGCCGAAAGCAAACATGCCCTCTGCATGCCTGTCACATCACTCTGTTTTATACACTGCCACACTCAATAATAATGATGTCAGTCTGTAAAGATCTCAAGTGGTGATACATGTCAGAGGGAAAAGTTCAAACTATCCCGATCATACGTCGGTCGTCATGAGGTCAGCCAAATAATTTACCGAACAACCCAAACTACTCCAGACCTGACCCAAAATATCCGAGCTCATCGTCCTGATCCAGGAGAAAGGAGGGTACCGAACCGAGCTACCAGGCTAAAGTGGTCGGTCTCGGTTCTAGTGTTGTCGACCTCTGGGAATTGCATCAGACTGTGTCCTCTAGTCAGTCAAATCTGGGAGACGGGGCTCGAACACCATGCCTGGCCGAGGAGTAACCCATACCTTCAGAACATTTATCATTCCAAAAGGGAAAATCCCAACTCTGCCCTTGCCATACTGTTCAAATATTTTGTCATAAAAATCACCATCAACATCTGTCTCTCAGTTCTCAGATTCAACGAGTGTACGAGTTGGTACCGGGAACTATAAAATTGGAGGTGTACTGATCAACCAGTTGATGGTCGGCTCCAAAAGCCATAGAGAAAACTTCCTCGACAACCAATCAGGTCATCCCCGGTATCTTCATGTGCTCGGTCACCGAAGATTCTGATGTCCATCCAAATGATTCCCTAACTTGAAGAAAATATCCCATTTACCCTTCTCGTATCCGTCCCTCGAAAACCGTAAACCATCATACCCTCTTAAATTCCCATCAAATCACTTATAGGGTTTAGTGTGGACGCAACACTTGTCGAGCATCCGTGATCCTCCCGCAAAAAATCAAAGTAATCAAACGTTCAAGTAGCAACCGAAAGGTTTCCAATCTTAGTCGTTCATCGCAATCCGAGTAGATGGAGCTTGAGAGTGACACACGGTGCACATCCAAGGCTTCTCTCTGATCCAATGGCCAGAATTGCCCCGAGCTGTCTATAAAAATGGGAAGCAACACATCTTTCTTTCTTTTATGAAAACCAGAACTTCCGAAGCGCAAGAGATTCTTTCCTCATTTTCTGAGACCAGCAATCTCCAAAACCGACCAGACCAACCGTCAATACATCTTCTCGAATCAATTAAGTTTTATGTCTGACTTCTTTCTTTTCCATTACTGAAACTCTCTGTAATCACTTACTGTGTGCAAATTCATGTATTCATCCCATTGTTCTGTGTTACAAATGTGTGTTTCGGGTTGGTTGGGTGATGTAGGATGCATGAGCTTCTTGGTTGAATGATGGGTTGTGGGTTAGGGTATTTGGGTTTCGGGTTTTCTATGTTTGCTGTTTGTCGTGTATTTGGTTTGATGTTTTAGGAAGAGACTTACAGTTTGTTGCCATTGCTAGGAAATTTAGTGACTTTAGGCATAGGTTCCCGGTCGATAGAATAGCCTTTGATTCTATAGTGCCCCCAAACTGATTATTATCTGCCCTTCTCGGACCCTGCCATTACTAGGAATGTCAGATGCTGAATTGTCCTCAGCTCGGCCCACAAACCCCCAACCTGTTGGACAATTATGACCCATAGCATCACTATTTGTAAAAGACATTGTGTTTTTGTAAAAATTAACTATGTGACAAAAGGAAATTGCTATTTTATCATTATTGTAATTGGATTACTTGGATATATATAATTATAAAAGACCATATGGTTAAATCGGATTAATAAGATATGATACATTATTAATCCACGAATGGTTTAATCATTAAATATCCATAGTCGAGACTGGAGATCAATAATACGGAATAGACTAGTATTACACTTGTGCGCGTTATGGAAGCTTAATGACATAGTTCTCATATATTTAGGTATTAGATACTTATGCAAGTGTAATAAGAGGTTTTGTTAGCCGTTGGACCGGAACAATTTCCCTCTGGATAGACCCATCGGAATCCCATTGGTAGTATGACTATGTGTCTATGGGAATCTGAATCAGTGTAGGTGTATGTGATCTTTAACCTGAGACTTGCATCGCTATTACTCGCGACAATCAGTTTACTTTGATATTGGTCGTTTGGAGCTTTAACAGGTTATGTGTACGCCTCTATTAGGTTTACTGAGAATCGCATTATATTGGATGTGATGTCAAGATGGGAGTATCACTTCAGTCATATGGAGATGATGGTCACACATGATACGTAACTAGTACTATTAAATGATGCAGCTACCAGGATAGTATGACTAGGTTATGATTATCCGATTATGGAGACTAGTTACGTGGGATCCGATATATGCTTCGTACGGGGCAGACACAGAGCCAGCCCTAAGCCTAGCATGTGACATCTGATACTGGATGGTATCACACATTACATTACATTAGGTAGGCAATGTGCTTTGCTAGAAGCAAACCATGTCTTGTAAATAAGTGAGAATGTGGTACGGGGTACGCACCTGTTCAGATAGTCCGATAACCGTATTTACTGCCAATATATCTAAGAATCTCCTGGGCCGCTTCCCAAAGATTCACCAATGACATTTGACTCATATAGAATTAATTTGGGATTAATTATGAGTGAGAAAATTAATCTGGGATTAATTGCGGTAAGAATTAATCTAGGATTAAATTCGTATAGAAGAGAGAACGCGATTAATTTTGAATTGATCGATTAAATTATATATTGGATATATTAATTGAAATCGAATTTCAATACGAAATTAAAATTGGATTTTAATTCAGGCGAACGAATTAATTTGGAATTAATTCGTAAGCGACTATCATAATAATTTTACTAGGCATAATTATTTAATTATATCGCGACGACAAATTCGTTTAATTCGGAATTAAACGAACCCGGTGAAGAAACTTTCAATTTTGCATGAGCCCGATGATGAGCCTCGGTCGGATGCACTACCCGATAAGTTGCGGAAGTTGTGGGAAACGGACGTCAGAAGGGTAAATTCAAGATAAGTACGTCATCAGATTTAATTCACCTGTTCATTGCGTTTGCGTTCGTACCACGTTCGGAAACACGTTCGAACGGCAAACAGATTGCGGGCGTTCGTGTAGCGTCCGAAGAAGCGTTCCAACTACCATCGGTATTTCTATTTTACTGCTAGCCACACGCCCAAGCCCATCCAAAGCCCATTTAGCCCACCAAGCCCAATCCAAAAATAATTAAAACACTTAAAATACATGTCACTAATTAAATCAAATCCTAAATTAAATAAAACAAATCATCTTCCTAAACTAAATAAATCAAATCAAATCAAAATAAATCCCTCTTCCTAAACCAAACAAATCAAATCCAATCACCTCCCAAAATTAATCTATCCCCACAAAAATTACACAAGATCATTTCTTTTAATAAACTAATTAATCACCTCCCTTATGGAGATGATTCCCTTCCTTACCTAGAAACCCTAGTGCACCATTATAAAAGAAACCAAAATCCCAAACCCTTAACCCCTTAGAGACTCACAACAACCTTCAAGAAAAAACATAAGAAAATAATAGAAGACCCTAAGCTCCCTCTTCACCTAGACATTCACGCCCAAACACCAAGAAGAAAACACTCTCAACCACCGAAAACTACAACACCAAAAATCCCTTCCTTACCTAGAAACCCTAGTGCACCATTATGGATGCCACTTTCGCCACTTCATTCGAAAGCGTTCTCAAACGCTACTCGAATGCACACATTCTATCTCGCCCCCATTCAAACGAGTTTCCGAATGATACACGAATGCGGGCATTCTGGGCAGATTCCTTTATCATGTCTTAGGCATTTTTTTGTTTATTGTCCCGTTATCTACTTTCTATGTGTCTTTTTCTTTATTGTTAATCTAATGTACATGGGCTAACTAGGGTGGATTAAAGGTCCTCCATTCGAGGGAAATGCCTAAAGGCTACCTTTACCACGATGTTTTGTCGCGTCGGATGAAGTACACTCGATTGAATGTAAAATATGTTCAATCGGGCATGCGAGGTCCTACATTGTGTATTTGTTTATTCATGCATGTGTTTGTGTCATTTCAAATGCCATTTTGGAAATCTCATTCAAATGCATTTCCGAATGCTACATGAACATATTCATTCTGCCTCATTCCGTTCGAACGCGTTTACGAACACTACTGGAACACACATCTATTTTGTTTTATCATGCATCAGGTCTTACCATGTTCGAACGCGTTTCCGAACGCTATACGAATGCGGACATTCTATTTCATTTACGTTCGAACGTGTTTAAGAACGCTACTCTAACGCCCACGTATTCTACTTTACCATGCATCAGGTCTTATCCCATTTGAACGCGTTTTCGAACGCTATATGAATACGAACATTCTTTTTACCGTTCGAACGTATTTTCAAATGCTACACGAACGCACATACAGTGCACAGACTTCTTTTCGTCACATTTCATGCATGTTTGCTTCCTTGCTCATTTATTTTGTACTATATGATTAATCATATCATTTCATTACTTACGCTTAGAGAATTATCATCTATTTATATTTCTGCCTTTATCTATTTTAATGTGTTTATGAATTGTGTGCTTGTCGTTATGTCGATTTACTTCTATGCATGCCAATTTAGATATAGATTGTTTGTAAACTTAGATATATGATACTCTTATGTATGTATATTATGTGGACTTGGTTATATTATTGCACAATCCGTTCATTATAAGTGACATAAGTAAGGGACCATTCCGAACCCAACAGTTTGAGGTCTTCCCAGGGGTGAGTGCGGCCTTAAATCATTTCCCAGTTTACACTGGGTGGCGACTCCTTTATTCTCCTATTTAGTCCCCCGCGGGCTACTCCGTACTCCCGACCGGGCCGCGATCCCCGGAACAGCGTCACCGATTTTTATGTCCTACAGTCTAGCGACTCCACTGGGGATAGAGAATCGGCCCCGAAATAATGTCTTGTAATGTTTGTGATTTGTACTTTAGTTAACCGTGTCTACCGTGGGTTGAAAGGGGTTTAATTAAAGGCACTATTAGAGCTAGGTAATGGTTTGGTGTCTTCCCTCATTTACTACATTTCTATAAGGAAAAGCTATGAAGGCACCTAGATAATCATTTACTCGAAGCTTACCGTGATGGACTAATTTGGAGGACCTATTGTTTATTCCTGTCACCAAGGCGATAAGAGCCTAAGAGGCAAGGGTATTTAAGAGAGTTCGCTCCACCCTCCCTATGGTGAATTTTCAATAAGAAATCCATTTGACAGTCATTCATGTATCATCACTCGTTGGCACGTACCTTATTGTATAAAAAAGGGTGCACTCACTTGGTCGTCCGAACCCTTGGGTGGGGAGACCTAGTTATGGGCAATCCTTCACCGATGGGAGCCTTTGTCTACACTCCTATAAACCTGCATGTGAACCATAGTTGTATGACCTATAGAAGCCACCCCTTTATACTTATGTTTGGGACCATCATCATTTTGATTCAGTTAGACTTCTTGTCATAAGATATGATCTTGTTGGGCCATTTAAACTGGGACGAGTTTGTGTCTTATGAAAATTGGGCCAAAAGCTTCTAAAATGCTGATGGGCCACTTCGTGTTTGGGCCCCCTATCATTTAAGGTTGTTTAGCCACGTTATTGCAAAGTATAAACCTGTTGGACATTTTGCAACCGGGACAAGTTTGCACCTCGCAATAAGGTGATTGAATGGTTTAAAATGATAATGGGCCAACTTGTATGAAAACCTTAATGGGCTTAGAAAGTCCAAACATGATCCAAATATGTTAGAAGCTTCAGTTCGATATCCGCACTGGCTTTCATCCAGAAAGGATACGCCTTGTTACGACATATTTGTATACTTTTTGGATGCTTCCAAGTCCCTCCCCACAACCGTGATTACCGAAGGCCCAATTCGTCGTTTCTAGACAATGGTATGATCCCATAATTGGCTTAGTCCATGTGGAAAATGGGCCGTCTTTGTCTTTTACAGATGGAAAAGGACCGAGGTAGCCAGGGTTCACCTCTTAGCATAGGAGAGAATGATTTTGTGTACCCCATATCAGTGCATAAGATAAGCAATGCCTAGGTCAGAAATGGACATACCACGAGTGCGGGAGAAATAAGGTCGGAAGGATATATTCTGTTTGATTACCTCACGTGTTTTATACATCGCACGCATGCATGTACCATGTTAACTCATAGTTTTAGCCACCATAGATTTCTGTTGGGTTAGAGAGCAAGTGTAGAACACAGAAATAGAAGACGCTGTTCCGGGCTCGTGGCCCGGTCGGGAGTACGGAGTAGCCCGCGGGGGACTAAACCGGAGAATAAAATAGAGTCGCCACCCGGTGTGAATCGGAAAATGATTTAAGGCTGCACTCACCCCTCGCAAGGGAAGACCTCAAACCGTTGGGTTCAGAATGGTCCCTTACTTATGCCACTTGTAATGAACGGATTTGTGCAATAATTTAACTAAGTCTACGCAACACTTATGCTCAAGAGTAACCTAAATCTAGTTCGCATTCATAAAAATAAATCCTATGTCTAAGTCATCATAACGGCAAACATACGATAACACACAATAATCTCATAAGCATGTTGAATTATCAAACACGAAAAATAAATAACAACCTAAACGTAAACATAAATTAAATTCCTAATGCGAAAGAAAGTAACTAAATCATGCATAAAGAAACAATATACTAACAACTAAATCATGCTTAGAAATAGATAACATACTAACGACTTAAATAAATAACATGCTAACGACTAATCATGCTCAAACACAAGATTGGACGAAACGAAATAGATGTGTCTCTCAAGTGGTACGTGGCTTTGTATCCCGAGTGCAAACCGCAATACCGTCCATTCAGATTTGGTTACGGAATTTACGTCCGGGTTTCCATCCGATATACCGCAAGAGAGAACACATATTCCGTTCAGCCGAAAATCACATTATGCACCAATTCACAATACTCATGCGAAATAAAGTAATAAAATAACTAAAAATAAAGGATAATAAATAAAAGGGTGCCCTCAGGTCTTACCTTTTAGGTCACTTTTCGAGAGTGTGTTTCACGGTGCCGGAAGGGTTATCGCTTCCACTGTTTTCACCGGTCCGCTGTTTTTACTGTTTTAACCATTTTCACTGGTTCACCGTTTCCGCTATTTTCTCGGGTTCGCTGTTTTCACTGTTTTATCTGTTTTCACTCACAGTTTCTGCCCGCTGTTTTCTCTGATTCACTCGCGGTTTCTGCTCGCTGTTTTCTCTATTTCGCTCACAGTTTTCACTCGATGTTTTCAGTCACTGTTTTCAGGTTACTTCCCGGGGTTATTTTACAGGTTGTGGGCGTGATGTTTGGGGCTATTTTGCTTGGTGTTTCAAGGCTGGTTGATGTTCGGTGGGTGCATACAGCCGAGAGAGATGAGTTGCGTGCAGGCAGGCTGGTTCTCGAATGGATTGTGACGTGAAAGGTTAATGCTTCAGGGGTTTATTTACCGTGAATGTAGGGGTAGTTACATGACTGTAGGGTGCAGTTTGAGGGTTTGTTTCTAAGGGGTTGTTGCTTTGTCCTAGGGTTTGCCGTGGGGAGAAGATGAGAGGCAGTGGGACGTGTGGTTTGTTGTTCTGTGAGTGTGATTCATGCAGTGAGGGAATGGGCTAAGTAAGTTGTCTAGGGTTCATTTTCCATGTCATGGCTGTGAAGGGTTATTGGTTGGTTGAAGGGCTATTGTGCCTGGTTTGTGTGATGCGAATGAGGGAGCTGCTGACTGATCTGTGCGTGCAGGGCTGCTGTTGATGAGTTGAAGGGTACGTGATGGCTTGTTTATGAACCGTGGTTAAGGGCGTGAGGTGCTGTTGAAGGGAAGTGCACGAGCTGTTTTACGTGCGTGTGTATTTGATAGTGGCAGTTACGTGCATGGTGAAGCCGAGAGCTTTGAGTGAGAGTGAGGGCTTTAGGGTTTATTTGGCTAGAGGTTTTTTATGTGAACTGTAGTGTATGGAATGAGGGAGATGTGAGCAGTTGATGGGTGTAGACAGCTCTTAGGGTTTCATGGTTTGGTGCATGGTCACGTTGATGAGCAGTTTGCTTGTCTTTGGGTAGCTCTCGTCAGTGTGGCTGCTTCGTGGCTTTGTGGGCAGTTATAAGGGTGGCTTTGTTGTTCAACTATGGGGTTGTATGAAGGTAGTTTGGCACGCTGAAGGTGCTAGGTTTAGAGCTAAGGGCGTGATGGAGTGTGTTGATTTGAGGCTATTAGTGTGAAGTTAGTGGCTGGATTGGAGGGGGTTGTTACGTGATGAAGGCTTGGTGAATGGGCGTCTCCTTTGAATGAAGGCAGAGGCTGTGGCGTGAGCTGTTGTGGAGGTAGTTTGGTTAGTGAGGTGTTTGTGAGAAATGGTTCTTATGCGTGAGGTGTTTGAGGGGGCTGGTGTGTGGCTTTGAGGGCAGTATCGTGAGTGGGATGCTTCACGTGGAGAGGGTTGGTGACGTGATCTGGAGGGTGCAAGTTAGGGCAGGCACTTTGGCATGGGTGGCGGCCGAGAGTTTGTTGGCTTACTTCATGAGTTTTTTGGCTGTAAGGTCAGTATGGTTCTTGTTTCGTAAGGTGAGTGGATGGGCAGTGTGTTGATGATCGCCCTCTCCCTGTGCGTGAGTGTCATAGGGTTTATATGGCTTCATTTGGAGTGAGAGAGGGATGCACGACATGGGTACTTATGGGTCTACATGGGGCGTGAAGAGTGGTTATGGATGGTATGGGTGTTGCATGGAGGGTTATTGGTATTTTATGGAGGATGCATGGGTGGTTTGTGGATTTTGTGTTTGTTACTTGGAGTGGAGTGCATGGGTTCTATGTGCTTTTATTGTTTAGTGTTTGTGTGTTTTGGCCTGGTTTGTTCTTTGATTTGTGAATGTGAAGGAATATGCTTTGGTTGTTCACGTGGGAGAGGGTTAGATGCATGGGCTTAGTGTTTTGGGCCGAGGATAATTTTGAAACTGAGACCGAACGAGCGAACCCGAAGCTTGAACGAGCGAGCCAAATCCAACAAAAATGTCAATTCTTGACCTTTCCCTTCCAACGTCTGTTTCCCGTGACTTCCGCAACTTAAAAGGTAGTGCCTTCATTCGAGGCTCATCATCGGGACTTACATGCAAAAAATGCAGTGCCTACAGTCGCCCCCACTTTGATGAGACTTGTGCAGTGTGCGATAGTGACAATCCAATCAAAGTCTATGCAATGTATTTTTACTTACCTGACTCGCCAGCTGCCACCTGACTTGCCTGTTGTACTGAGATTCTTTGACCTTTGGGCTTTGTTCCCAAACTGTGTTGAATATGGGCTCTTTTCCCGAACTGTGCTAAGATAAGGCTTTAATCCCCTGAGCTTTATTCCCGAGTTGTTTAGAAGGTGGGCTTTTTTCCCGAACTGTGATAAGAGAGAGCTTTATTCTCCTGGGCTTTATTCCCGAACTGTTTTGAAGATAAGGCTTTATTCCCGAACTGTGTTAAGATAGGGCTTTATTCCTCTAGGCTTTCTTCCCGAACTGTGTTGAGAGAGAGCTTTATTCTCCTGGGCTGTATTCCCGAATTATTTTGACTGTGGGCTTTGTTCCCGAGTTTGCTGAATGTAGGCTTTATTCCCGAATTGTACTGAATGTGGTCTTTATTCCATGACTACGTTGACTGTGGGCTTTGTTCCCAAACTATACTGATTGAAGGCTTTATTCCCGAGCTGTTTTGAAAGTGGGCTTTATTCCTCTAGGCCTTGTTCCAGAAATGTGTTGAGATAGGGCTTTATTCCCCTTGACATTGTTCCCGAACATTGTTAAGATAGGGCTTTATTCCCTTAGACTTTGTTCCTGAACTGTGTTTACTGTGGGCTTTGTTCCCCAATTGCCATACCCGGTAAGACTGATACTGAATGTGGGCTTTATTCCTTGACTGCGTTGACTGTGGGCTTTGTTCCCAAACTGTGTTGAATATAGGCTCTGTTCCCGAACTGTGCTAAGATAAGGCTTTAATCCCCTTAGTTTTATTCCCGAGTTGTTTAGAAGGTGGGATTTATTCCCGAACTGTGCTGAGAGAGAGCTTTATTCTCCTGGGCTTTATTCCCGAACTGTTTTGAAGATAAGGCTTTATTCCCCTGGGCTTTATTCCCGAACTGTGTTAAGATAAGGCTTTATTCCTCTAGGCTTTCTTCCCGAACTGTGTTGAGAGAGAGCTTTATTCTCCTGGGCTGTATTCCCAAATTATGTTGACTGTGGGCTTTGTTCCCGAGTTTGTTGAATGTAGGCTTTATTCCCGAATTATACTGAATGTGGGCTTTATTCCCTGATTGCATTGACTGTGGGCTTTGTTCCCAAACTGTACTGATTGAAGGCTTTATTCCCGAGCTGTTTTGAAAGTGGGCTTTATTCCTCTGGGCCTTGTTTACGAAATGTGTTGAGATATGGCTTTATTCCCCTGGGCATTGTTCCCGAACATTGTTAAGATATGGCTTTATTCCCTTAGGCTTTGTTCCTGAACTGTGTTTACTGTGGGCTTTATTCCCCGATTGCCATACCCGGCAAGACTGATACTGAATGTGGGCTTTATTCCTTGACTGCGTTGACTGTGGGCTTTGTTCCAAAACTGTACTGAATGTAGGCTTTATTCCTGGGCCTTGTTCCCGAATTAAAATGAGTTGAGGGTCTTGTTCCCGATTTGAGTTGTGAGTATTATTCCCTGATTGAGTTGTGTTGAGGGTCTTATTCCCTTGGGTCTTGCTCCCGAATTGAATTGAGTTGAGGGTCTTGTTCCCTGATTGAGTTGAGTTGAGGGTCTTGTTCCCGTGGGTCTTGTTCCCGAATTGAACTGTGGTCTTGTTCCCGAATTGAATTGAGTTGAGGGTCTTGTTCCTGATTGAGTTATGGGTCTTATTCCCTGAATCGAGCTGAGGGTCTTGTTCCCTGATTGAGTTGAGTTGAGGGTCTTGTTCCCGAATTGAATTGAGTTGAGGGTCTTGTTCCCTGATTGAGTTGAGTTGAGGGTCTTGTTCCCGTGGGTCTTGTTCCCAAATTGAATTGAGTTGAGGGTTTTGTTCCCGATTTGAGATGTGGGTCTTATTCCCTTAATCGAGCTGAGGGTCTTGTTCCCTGATTGAGTTGAGTTGAGGGTCTTGTTCCCGTGGGTCTTGTTCCCGAATTGAATTGAGTTGAGGGTCTTGTTCCCAAATTGAATTGAGTTGAGGGTTTTGTTCCCGATTTGAGATATGGGTCTTGGTCCCGTGGGTCTTGTTCCCAAAACTGATACTGATGATGTGATGGTTCATTCCAACATACTGCACTACCTCTCCCGAGATACTCTGATAGCCAAACATATTTTTTCCTCAACGGATGCTCCGTGTCGAAACCAGAGAACCTTAAAAGTACCTGATACAACTCAAATTCGACCGTCTGATTGAATGATCTGAACTAGACTCCAAGTATGTGTGTGCTAAGGCTCTTTTGCAACTTCACCCTTAAGTAAGCCAACTCGATGATTTTGTCTCAGAGAATCAGATCAATGGGTCTAACCAACCTAGATGTCTTGATCATACTCTGTGATTACTTCCTCGTACTCAACATGATATGGGTTTCTCCTTTTTTTTCTTTTGTCTCTTTTTTTTTTGACTCACCTACCCTTTAAGGTAGCATTTCTCCTCATGGTGGTCCTAATACTCGCCCATGGGTAGCTTCACGCTTATTGGTTATAGACGGTCTATTTTTTTTCTTTTCTTTTTATTGCAGAGACTTCCTCTTTGTTTCCAACCATATCATATATCGTAGCATTAGTAAACCAGGATGGTCATCTAGGCAAACGGTCATTCATCGATCCACCATCTCTTCAATTAGTCATTTTGCCAACTACTAAGGCTTATATTGCTGAGATCCAGTAATCAAGTGCTCACGAGTCCAACTGAGATCAATCCATTCAGAATAACGAACGAGAGCACGTCTCGCACTTATCGTTTCTAAGGCTTCTCCCTAAAGCAAACAATATCATCACCGGATATATGTCTAACTATCAAAGATTTCTCTTCCTTTTTTTTTTTTTTTTTTTTCACTCGCTCCACGGAATTCTTTCTTTCAACCGCTGATAATGTTGGCTTCGCCCTCTGGGATGCATCCGCAAAACTGATACTGATGTGGGTCACAACCCTGGGATGCATCCTAAAACTGATACTAATGCATCTCGGAAACAGATGACACTGTGCTTTTGCTGCTTCTGATTGGCTTGCCTTTGCCGCTTTCCCTTTTTTCTTTGTTGAAACCTGCGAATACAAAAAAACAAACAAAGACGTGTGCATATTATGCGTACGTATGCGAGTGTAGAGGTACTCCCTGTTTCTGGCGAGTTAGATGATCCGCATCGTGCTCCTTGGCGCCATGTGCCTACGCATGTCTCTGATCGCCCCTTAGGTCTGCTTATAGTTTTCTCCTGCTGGTTCTTCTCTTTTGTTTGGAACCTGCAAACACAGAACAAACATAAGAATTGCAAGTACGTTACATGTATGCATGCATGCATGGATGTGTTTCCTATCCCGCTGGGTTAGGTTCTTCCGCCAGGTCTTATGGAGGTCGCTTGGTCTTCTTCATCACAGACAAAATATTACTTCAACTTGTCCACGTTGATTGGCTCGGTGAACTCATTCTCTTCTAAATCTGGCAGTCTCACTGCCCCGTTTCCCAATTTCTGAATGGTTGCCTTGTCTTTTCTGTTTACTTCTTTTAGGAGTTTCTTACGTTCTAAGTATTACTAAATATCATAGTACCAAGGGTTTGCCCAGCCTTGGAGGTTTCAAGATAGGAGGTTTCACCAAATATTCTCTGATCTTATCGAAGGCTTCTTGGTATTGCTCATTCCATTTCACTGGTTGGTCCTTCCTCAGTAATTTGAAGATAGGCTCGCATACTGATGTCAACTTGGCGATGAACCAACTGATGTACTGAATTTTCCCAATGAATGCTCTAACTTCTTTTTCTTCACCCAACGGGTATCTATGATGGCTTTTAAGACACAACGGTTAACATGATGCATGTATGCATGAGATGCATGAGATATATGCGATGCATGGAACATATAAGTCGGCCCGTAATCATTTTAAAGTATTTAACCACACTATTGCGCGGTGCAAACTTGTCCCAGTTGAAAAGGCCCAACAAATTTACACTTTTGCGATAACATGACTAAACAACTTCAAACAATAAGAGGCCTAAACACACAAAAATGGCCCAACGGTATTTTAGAAGCTTTTGGCCCAATTGTCAAAGGAAACGAACTAGTCCCAGTTTAAATGGCCCGACAGGTTCACATCTTTGACAAAAGGTCCAACTGGATCCAAATGACGGTGGTCCAAAATGCAAACATAAAACAAATAACCTTTACTAATTCTACGGCTAAAATTCTCATGTGGTTTTACGGGGGTGTGGACAAAGACTCTCGCTGACGAAGGATTACCCACAACTACGACTCCCCACTCAATGGTTCAAATGACCAAGTGAGCGCACCTTTTTTATACCTTTCGGTACGTGCCAATGAGTTATGGTGTATGAGTAACTGTCGAATGGACTTCCCGTTGTAGATTCCCCAGAGGGAGGGTGGAGCGAGGCTCTCTTAAGTACCCAAGCCTCTTAGGCTCTTATCGTTTGGTGTCTGGAATAAACAATGAGTCCTCCAAACTAGTCTGTCACAACGAGCTACAAGTAATAATTATCCAGGTGCCTTCGCAGCTTTTCCTCATAGAAAGGTAGTGAGTGAAAGAAGACACCAAACCATCACCTAGCTTTAACAATGCCTTTGATTAAACCCCTAAACCCACAGTAGACATGGTTAATTTAAAGCACAAATCACAAACATTACAAGACATTATTTCGGGGCCGATTCTCTATCCCCAGTGGAGTCGCCAGACTGTAGAACACATAAATATACGACGCTGTTCCGGGCTCGTGGCCCGGTCGGGAGTACGGAGTAGCCCGCGGGGGACTAAACCGGAGAATAAAATGGAGTCAAAACCCGGTGTGAACCGGGAAAATGATTTAAGGCTGCACTCACCCCTCGCAAGGGAAGACCTCAACGTAAACAATACGATAACACACAATAATCTCATAAGCATGTTGAATTATCAAACACGAAAAATAAATAACAACCTAAACGTAAACATAAATTAAATTCCTAATGCGAAAGAAAGTAACTAAATCATGCATAAAGAAACAATATACTAACAACTAAATCATGCTTAGAAATAGATAACATACTAACGACTTAAATAAATAACATGCTAACGACTAATCATGCTCAAACACAAGATTGGACGAAATGAAATAGGTGTGTCTCTCAAGTGGTACGTGGCTTTGTATCCCGAGTGCAAACCGCAATACCGTCTATTCAGATTCGGCTACGGAATTTACGTCCGGGTTTCCATCCGATATACCGCAAGAGAGAACACATATTCCGTTCACCCGAAAATCACATTATGCACCAATTCACAATACTCATGCGAAATAAAGTAATAAAATAACTAAAAATAAAGGATAATAAATAAAAGGGTGCCCTCAGGTCTTACCTTTTAGGTCGCTTTTCGGGAGTGCGTTTCACGGTGCCGGAAGGGTTATCGTTTCCACTGTTTTCACCGATCCACTATTTTTACTATTTTCACCGTTTTCACTGGTTCACCGTTTCCGCTATTTTCTCGGGTTCGCTGTTTTCACTGTTTCGTCTGTTTTCACTCGCAGTTTCTGCCCGCTATTTTCTCTTATTCACTCACGGTTTCTGCTCGCTATTTTCTCTGTTTCGCTCATGGTTTTCACTCGCTGTTTTTAGTCACTGTTTTCAGGTTACTTCCCGGGGTTATTTTACAGGTTGTGGGCGTGATGTTTGGGGCTGTTTTGCTCGGTGTTTCAAGGCTGGTTGATGTTCGGTGGGTGCATGCAGCCGAGAGAGATGAGTTGCGTGCAGGCAGGCTGGTTCTCGAATGGATTGTGACGTGAAAGGTTAATGCTTCAGGGGTTTATTTACCGTGAATGTAGGGGTAGTTACATGACTGTAGGGTGCAGTTTGAGGGTTTGTGTCTAAGGGGTTGTTGCTTTGTCCTAGGGTTTGCCGTGGGGAGAAGATGAGAGGCAGTGGGACGTGTGGTTTGTTGTTCTGTGTGTGTGTGTCATGCAGTGAGGGAATGGGCTAAGTAAGTTGTCTAGGGTTCATTTGCCATGTCGTGGCTGTGAAGGGTTATTGGTTGGTTGAAGGGCTATTGTGCCTGGTTTGTGTGATGCGAAGGAGGGAGCTGCTGGCTGATCTGTACGTGCAGGGCTGCTGTTGATGAGTTGAACGGTACGTGATGGCTTGTTGTGAACCGTGGTTAAGGGCGTAAGGTGCTGTTGAAGGGAAGTGCAAGGGCTGTTTTACGTGCGTGTGTATTTGATAGTGGCAGTTACGTGCATGGTGAAGCCGAGAGCTTTGTGAGAGTGAGGGCTTTGGGTTATTTGTGTAGAGGTTTATGTGAACTGTAGTGTATGGAAAGAGGGAGACGTGAGCGGTTGATGGGTTTAGACTGATCTTAGGGTTTCATGGTTTGGTGCATGGTCACGTTGATGAGCAGTTTGCTTGTCTTTGGGTAGCTCTCGTCAGTGTGGCTGCTTCGTGGCTTTGTGGCTAGTTATAAGGGTGGCTTTGTTGTTCGACTATGGGGTTGTATGAAGGCAGTTTGGCGCGCTGAAGGTGCTAGGTTTAGAGCTAAGGGCGTGATGGAGTGTGTTGATTTGAGGCTATTAGTGTGAAGTTAGTGGCTGGATTGGAGGGGGTTGTTTCGTGATGAAGGCTTGCTGAATGGGCGTCTCCTTTGAATGAAGGCAGGGGCTGTGGCGTGAGCTGTTGTGGAGGCAGTTTGGTTAGTGAGGTGTTTTTGAGAAATGGTTCTTATGCGTGAGGTGTTTGAGGGGGCTGGTGTGTGGCTTTGAGGGCAGTATCGTGAGTGGGATGCTTCACGTAGAGAGGGCTGGTGATGTGATCTGGAGGGTGCAGGTTATGGCAGGCGCTTTGGCATGGGTGGCGGCTGAGAGTTTGTTGGCATACTTCATGAGTTTTTTGGTTGTAAGGTCAGTAGGGTTCTTGTTTCGTAAGGTGAGTGGATTGGCAGTGTGTTGATGATTGCCCTCTCCCTGTGCGTGAGTATCATAGGGTTTATATGGCTTCATTTGGAGTGAGAGAGAGAGGCACGACATGGGTGCTTATGGGTCTGCATGGGGCGTGAAGAGTGGTTATGGATGGTATGGGTGTTGCATGGAGGGTTATGGGTATTTATGGAGGATGCATGGGTGGTTTGTGGATTTTGTGTTTGTTACTTGGAGTGGAGTGCATGGGTTCTATGTGCTTTTGTTGTTTAGTGTTTGTGTGTTTTGGATTGGTTTGTTATTTGATTTGTGAATGTGAAGGAATATGCTTTGGTCGTTCACGTGGGAGAGGGTTAGATGCATGGGCTTAGTGTTTTGGGCCGAGGATAATTTTGAAACTGAGACTGAACGAGCGAACCCGAAGCTTGAACGAGCGAGCCAAATCCAACAAAAATGTCAATTCTTGACCTTTCCCTTCCGACGTCCGTTTCCCGCGAGTTCCACAACTTAAAAGGTAGTGCCTTCATTCGAGGCTCATCATCGGGACTTACATGCAAAAAAATGCAGTGCCTACAGCAAGAAAGACTCGTCAAGAGACCGATAGCGAACATGAGTGAGTTCGATAACGAAGGTTCTCGCATAGATCAGTTGGAGACCAATCACACTAAAAATCACCGAGCAGTTGCAAATATTGACCGCCGCTATGGCCAATATGGCAGTACCCCATGCAGGAGGAGCTTGAAGCTTTGATAATGCCAGGCGTGAAGAGCCTCCGAACATGATGAGTAATGAGAACCATGTGTTTGATGATGACATGGCTGAGTACGCCGTGGGAAGGGTAGCCGGGTCTCAGGCCAAGTTGCAGAAACTCAGGGATCAGGTAGAGTCAGTTACCCACAAGATGAGGGGTAAGCATGAGGATTTGCTAGTCTATGAAGCGATGACTTTCGAAGAGCAGCTGCCATCTCAGATCAAGATGCCCGACATAGCCAAGTTCAACGGGAACGGGGATCCAAAGGTTCATATCCGACAGTATGTTTCCGTGATGAGTTCAGTGGGTCTGTCGAAGTGTCAGGTTCAGAAGATGTTCGGGATGTCGCTTGAGGGGGCACCCGTGGTGTGGTATCACGGCCTTGAGAGGAAGGTCAAAGATGATTGGAGGGCATTGGCAGAGGCCTTTTTGAATCAGTATGTCACGGACTTGGAGATATACTTGTCGCTTCGCGACTTAGAGAATACCAAGCAGAAGCCGTATGAGAGCTTCAAGGATTATGTGGATCGCTGGAGAAGCCAGCTTTTGAAGATACAGACTCGGCCCTCGGAGAAGGACCAGATCAAGATGATCATCAAGGGTACTAAGCCCTCGATTTATTGCAAGCTGAGGAGGATGACCTCTATGATTAACGATTTTTGACAGTTGAGGGAGACTGTTATGGATATTGAGGAGGAATAAGCTGAGAACATGAAGTTTTATGGCCTGAATAAGAGGACCATTGGGGGGCCGTCGGGAGCCAAGCATGTTTCCACCGAAGTTTTCGCCATCACAATCAGGCGATTTTCTAACCTGGGTAAGCCTTTGTCTAAGGTGCTTGAGAAGTTGAAGAGACAATGACTCTTGAAACCTTTAGAAGCTAGACCACTTCCCAACCCTCCACCACCACACCTCAACATGAACCTATATTGCCATTACCACCAGCAAAAAGGCCATGACACCGACAACTGTACCCGCCTCAAACACGAAATCTAAGACCTTATTGACTCCCACAAAATACCTGACCTATAAAAAGAACAACCTAACACCCAAAGAAACCCCTTACCTAACAATCATTTCTTTCCACCACCCACATACATGATTGGCTCTGGCCTACCCGAAAGCCTTGTCCTCCAAACCTTTGACCGCCAAGCCTTTTACCTGGGAATTTGGGATAGTAGTAGTGAAGATGAGACGGAGCATGGGAAGAATTTCTGGGAGAACTTCTTGAGCAGTGATGAAGAGGAGGTGAAGGGAATGACCCATAGTGGACGCTTTTACAGTGATGTAGCGGAGAAAGGCAAGGAAGTGTTGGCTGAAGGAAGACAAGTGGCAGGGAATGTGGATAATACTGAGGGAGATATAGTGCTGCGTCAGTTGAAGAAGACACGAGCACAGGTGAGTATTTGGGAGTTGTTGTGTGCATCTCAAGAGCATAGGCGTGCCATGGTTAAGGCTTTGAGTAAGATAGTGGTACCGGAAGATGCCAACCCCGCAATGTTCGTAGGGTCGGTCCAGAAGGAAGCTTTGCAGGTGATAACATTCTCTGAGGGAGAACTCCCATTGGAGGGGAGGGATCACAATAGATCGTTATTCATTAGGGCGGAAGTGAAGGGAAATAAGACATCTTGTGTGATGGTGGATGATGGCTCATCCATCAATGTGTGCCCTTTAAAGATTTTGTCGAGTTGGGCCTGAAGGCGACAGATTTGAGTCCCTCCAACATGACTATCAAGGCGTATGATGATAGTAAGTGGGGAGTAGAGGGCACCTTTACGGCGGTTGTTAAAGTGGGCCCAATTGAGGATGACGTTGAGTTCACGGTGCTTGATATCCCGGCCACTTTTGCTTTGTTATTGGGGAGGCCATGTGTAGGACAAAGAAATCGGTGATGCTGTCCCGGGCTCGCGGCCCGGTTGGGAGTACGGAGTAGCCCGCGGGGGACTAAATCGAAGAACTAAAAATGGAGTCGCCACCGGGTGTGAACCGGGAAAATGATTTAAGGCCGCACTCACCCCTCGCAATGGAAGACCTCAAACCGTTGGGTTCGGAATGGTCCATTACTTATGCCACTTGTAATGAAAGAATTTGTGCAATAATCTAACCAAGTCTACGCGACATATATTCCCAAGAGTATCCTTCTCCTAAGTTCGCATGCATAGAAGTAAATCGACATAACGGTAAGCACGCAATTCATAAACACGTTAAATAGATAAATGCGGAAATATAAATAGATGATAATTTCCTAAGCGTAAATATTGAAATGTTATGATTAATCATGTAGTGCAAAAGAAATGATCAAAGAAGCAAACATTAATGAAATGTGACGAAAAGAAGTCTGTGCACTGTATGTGCGTTCGTGTAGCGTTTGAAAATGCGTTCGAATGGTAAACAGAAGGTTCGCGTTCATATAGCGTTCGGAAACGCGTTCGAACGGGGTAAGACCTGATGCATGACAAAACAAAATAGATACGCATTCGAGTAGCGTTTGTAAATGCGTTCGAACGGAATGAGGCAGAATGCATACTTTCGTGTAGCGTTCGTAAACGCGTTCGAATGGAATGAGGCAGAATACATACGTTCGTGTAGCGTTTGGGAACGCATTCGAACGAGATTGCCAAAATGGCATCTGAAATGACATAAACACATACAACATTGATAAACAAATACACGATATAGGACATCGTATGCCCGATTGAACATATTTCACATTCAATCGAGTGTACTTCATTTGGCACGGAAAAACATTATGGTCGAGGTAGCCTTTAGGCATTTCCCTCTAATGGATGACCTTTAACCCACCTTAGTTAGCCCATCCGCATTAGATTACAATGTATGAATAAATAAATAAATAATATGGGACCTTGTATGCCCGATTAAACACATTTCCCATTTAATCGAGTGTACTTCATTTGGCGTAGAAAACCGTCGTGGGAAAGGTAGCCCTTAGGCTTTTCATCCCTCAAGGTGGAGGACATTTAATCCAACTTGATTTGCCCATGCGCATTACACTATGATGCATGATTTAACAAGGAGATGGCATACAGAAAGCAAATAATGGAATAATAAAAGGCGAGGCGAAATGTCATGGTAAAGGTAGCATTTTAGGCTTTTCTTTCCTCAAATAGAGAACCTTTAGACCAAGATAATAAGCTCATGCGCATTACATTACAATGCATACAAATAAATGAGACAATGATATGGGACTTCGTATGTCCGATTAAACATATCTCATATTCAATCAAACATACTTCGTCTGGCGTGGCAAAACGCCGTGGCAAAGGTAGCCCTTAGGCTTTTCAACCCTCAAAACGGAGGACCTTTAATCCAACTTGATTTGCCCATGCGCATTTCATTACAATGCATAAATAAGTAACATGCGGAAAGTAAATAACATACTAACGACTAAATCATGATTAAAAAATCAAAAACATACTAACGACTAAATCATGCTCAAACAGAAGGTTGGATGAAACGAAATATGTGTGTCTCTCAAGTGGTACGTGGAGTTGTTTCCCAAGTACAGACCGCACTACCGTCCATTCGGATTCGGCTACGGAATTTACGTCTAGGTTTCCATCCGATATACCGCAAGAGAGAACACATATTCCATTCATCCGAAAGTCATATCATACACCAATCCACAATAATCAAGCGAAATAAAGTAAGAAAATAAATGAAAATAAAGGAGAATAAATAAAAAGGGTGCCCTCAGGTCTAACCTATTAAGTTATCTCTTAGAAGTACGTTTCGCGATTGTCGAAAGGGTTGATGCTCCGTAACTTTTCCGATTTACTAGTTTTCAGATTTCCTTCGTTGCTTCGCTATTTCCGGCAGCTATTTTACTCTGTTTCATGGATGTTTCCGGTCACGGTTTGGACATGATTCAGGGGCTGTTTCAGGGGTATTTTCAGTGGTTATAAGGGCTATCTCAAGTGCTGTTTCAGGGGTATTTTAAATGGTTATAAGGGCTGTCTCAAGGGCTGTTTCAGGGGCTGTTTTAGCGGTATTTTTGGTGGTTACATGGGGATGTCTCAGGGGCTGTTTCAGAGGCTATTTTAGGGGTATTTTCGGTGGTTACAGGGGTTGTTTCAGGGGCTGTTTCAGGGGCTGATTCAGGGGTATTTTCGGTGGTTACAAGGGTTGTCTCATGGGTATTTTCAGGGGCTGTTTCAGGGGTATTTTAGGTGCATGGATGGGGACAGTGTGAGGGCTGTTATTTGTGGCGTGAGTGAGGACTGTGTGAGGGCTGTTATTGGTGGGTAATGGCGTGAGTATGTTTGTTGTGTGAAGAGAGGCGTGAGTGTGTTTGCTGGGTTAAAGAAGGGATGCGTGAAGGATTTATTTGTTGAGAGAGAAAGACGAGTGAGTGGAGCGTTCAACTTCGTTTGTTTATTTAGTGGGGCGAGAGGGAGAATAGGTTTTATTATTTTTTTGTGTTTGCCGTGAGTATGATGAATGAGCTCGGGGTTTCAAGGTTGGGTTTAGGCTTCTTTTTATAGGCAAAGGTTGGGGTTTACCTTGTGTGAATAGGGAAAAGATTTTATAATTATGGGGGGAATATTTAATTTGTGTATCATAAGGAAATGATATCTTTAATTAGGGAGGTAATTTATTTTAGTTAGGAAGATGATTATTGGGATTTGATTTGATTTCATTTAGTTTCTTCTCTTTTAATTAGGGATATGATTTACTTGAATTAGGAAAGTGTTTGATGAGATTTGATTTGTATCTTTTAATTCGGGAAGGTGATTTGTCTTGATTTTGGCATGTGTTTAGTGTGTGATTTTGTTTATTTTGGAAGGTGATGGGCATGTACTTTAGTGATTTGGGCGTGGGCTTGGCTTATTTTGGTGGGCTTGGTGGTGTGTGGGCTTGGTGTGTGACTTGCGGGGGTTTGGGCTAAGGATGTGTTTTAAAACAGAGTTCCAAAAGCGAATTAAATCCAAAAAAATGTCAATGTCTGACTCTTCCCTTCCGACATCCATTTCCCGCGACCTTCACAATTTAAAGAGGTATTGTATCCATGTGATACTCATCATCGGGACTTATATGCAAAAATGCAGTGCCTACAGTCGCCCCCACTTTGATGGGAGTTGTGCAGTGTATGACAATGACAATCCTAGCAAAGTTATGCAATGCATTTTTACTTACCTGGCTCACCAGCTGCCACCTGACTTGCCTGCTGCTTTGAACTGAGTTGATATGGTGGTCCATTTTCGAGCTGTGCTCCATTTTTAGAGCGTTATTTTCGGCATCTTTCAAGTGTGCTCCATTTTGGAGCGCCATTTTCGGCATCTGTCGTGTGTTCTCCATTTTGGAGCGCCATTTTCGGCATCTTGTTGTGTTTGCTCCATTTTGGAGCGCCATTTCGGCATCTGTTGTGTGTGCTCCATTTTGGAGCGCCATTTTCGGCATCTGTTGTATGTGCTCCATTTTGGAGCGCCATTTTCGGCATCTTGTTGTGTCTGCCCCATTTTAGAGCGCCATTTTCGGCATTTGTTGTGTGTGCCCCATTTTGGAGCGCCATTTTCGGCATCTTGTTGTGTGTGCCCCATTTTTGGAGCGCCATTTTCGGCATCTGTTGTGTGTGCTCCATTTTGGAGCGCTATTTTCGGCATTTGTTGTGTGTGCTCCATTTTGGAGCACCATTTTCGGCATCTGTCGTGTGTGCTCCATTTTGGAGCGCCATTTTCGGCATCTGATGTGGTAGTGGTCCATTTCCGAACCTTGCTGTGTGAGAATGTGGCTCATTTTTGAACCGTTACTTGATGAGAGGTGGCTCATTTTTGAACCGTTACTTGATGAGATGGTCTTTGCCGCTACAAACCTGCGAATACAAAACAAAAATTCAAGCAACAATGCATAGAAGATAAATAAAGCAATAATATGGGACCTCGTATGCCCGATTGAACATATTTCACATTCAATCGAGGGAAATACCTAAAGGCTACCTTTACCACGATGTTTTGTCGCGCCAGACGAAGTACACTCGATTGAATGTGAAATATGTTCAATCGGGCATTCGAGGTCCCATATTATTGCTTTATTTATCTTCTATGCATTGTTGCTTGATGCGCATGGGCTAATTATGTTGGTTTAAAGGTCCTCTATTTGAGAGAAAGTCTAAAAGGCAACCTTTACCACGATATTTTGCCGCGCCTTTTATTATGCCCTAAGCCTAGCATGTGACATCTGATACTGGATGGTATTACACATTACATTGTATTACTACGCCTGATAAAGATTATATTCCTCTGAGGATATTTCTGGAGAATTGGGTAGGCAATGTACTTTGCTAGAAGCCAACCATGTCTTGTAAATAAGTGAGAATATGGTACGGGGTACGCACGTGTTCAAATAGTCCGATAACCGTATTTACTGCCAATATATCCAAGAATCTCTTGGGCCGCTTCCCAAAGATTCACCAATGACATTTGACTCATATAGAATTAATCTGGGATTAATTATGAGTGAGAAAATTAATATGGGATTAATTGCGGCAAGAATTAATCTAGGATTAAATTCGTATAGAAGAGAGAACGCGATTAATTTTGAATTGATCGATTAAATTATATATTGGATATATTAATTGAAATCGAATTTCAGTTCGAAATTAAAATTGGATTTTAATTCAGGCGAACGAATTAATTTGGAATTAATTTGTAAGCGACTATCGTAATAATTTTACTATGCATAATTATTTAATTAAATTGGATTTAATTATGTCGCGACGAAAAATTCGTTTAATTCGGAATTAAACGAACCCGGTGAAGACACTTGCAATTTTGCATGAGCCCGATGATGAGCCTCGGTCGGAGGCACTACCCGATAAGTTGCGGAAGTTGTGGGAAACGGACGTCGGAAGGGTAAATTCAAGATAAGTATGTCATCAGATTTAATTCACATGTTCATTGCGTTTGCGTTCGTGCCACGTTCGGAAACACGTTCGAACGGCAAACAGATTGCGGGCGTTCGTGTAGCGTCCAAAGAAGCGTTCAAACGACCATCGGTATTTCTGTTTTACTGCTAGCCATACGCCCAAGTCCATCCAAAGCCCATTTAGCCCACCAAGCCCAATCCAAAATTAATTAAAACACTTAAAATACATGTCACTAATTAAATCAAATCCTAAATTAAATAAAACAAATCATCTTCCTAAACTAAATAAATCAAATCAAATCAAAATAAATCTCTCTTCTTAAACCAAACAAATCAAATCCAATCACCTCCCAAAATTAATATATCCCCACCAAGGCACCTATATAGCCATCTACTCGTAGCCTATTGTGATGGACTAATTTGGAGGACTCATTGTTTATTCCTGACAACAAGCGATAAGAGCCTAAGAGGCTTGGGTATTTAAGTGAGCCTCGCTCCACCTTCCCTCTAGGGAATCTATAACGGGAAATCCATTTGACAGTCCGTCACACACCATAGCTCATTGGCACGTACCTTAGTGTATAAAAAAAGGTGCGCTCACTTGGTCGCTCGGACCCTTGATTGGGGAGACCTAGTTCTGGGCCATCCTTCGCCGATGAGAGCCTTTGTCTATACTCTTGTGAACCCACCCATAGACCGAGTTTTTATGGTTAAAGTAACAATTATTTCCTTGAGTATGTGCTAGTGGACCATCCTCATTTGGATGCAGTTGGACCATTGTCAGAAATGCGGACTTGCTGGGCCATTTAAACTGGGGCGAGTTCGTACCTTATGACCATTGGGCCCAAAGCTTCTGAAATGTTGATGGGCCATTCGTAGAAATTATTACTTTATGTTTGCATTATCTCTTATGCTTGTGTTTGGGAACATCGTCGTTTGGATCCATTTGGACCATTTGTCATGGGATATGGGCTTGTTGGCCATTTAAACTGGGACAAGAATGTATTTTATGACGATTGGGCCAAAGGCTTCTAAGTGATTGATGGGCCACTTTGTGATTGTGTTCGGAACTTTACCATTTGGATTTAGTCGGGCTCTTTGTCATGAGATGTGAACTCATTGGGCCATTTAAACTGGGATGGGTTCACTCATATGACAATTAGCCCGAAAGATTCTAAAATGATAACGGGCCGATTTGTTTGAGAGTTTTAATTGATTTAGTATGTTATATATGTTACATGCATCTCATGCACCTCATACATACATATATCATGTTAACACCATCTATGTCTCAAAAAGACATCATAGATACCGTTTGGGTTAGAGAAATGGACAAGACTCACTAAAAGAACAAGTATGAGTGAATCCGATAATGAGGTGTCCCGTATGGATCAGTTAAAGAACGGTCTCGCCATGATCACTGAAAAGTTGCAGGCTTTGACTACTGCTGTGGCTGGCATAGCCGGGTCTCGAGTTGGGGGTAGTTCTGGGGATGTAAGACAAGAGGAACCTCCGAACAGATTGGGGGATGATATCCCCGCTTTTGATGATGATATGGCAGAGTATGCAGTAGGCAGAGTATCTGGGTCTCAGGCAGAGTTACAGAAGCTCCGAGATCAGGTTGAGTCGGTTACCCACAAGATGAGGGGTAAGAATGAGGATCTGCTGAATTATGACACAATGACTTTCGAGGAACAGTTGTCGGCACAGTTCAAGATGCCTGATATGGCTAAGTTTAACGGGAATGGGGATCCAAGGGTGCATCTCCAAAAGTTTGTATCAGTCATGAGTTCAGTTGGCCTGTCTCAGCACCAAGTGCAGAAAATGTTTGGAATGTCGCTCGAGGGAGCTCCCGTGGTGTGGTACCACAGTTTGGAGAAGAAAGTGAAGGAAGATTGGAGGGAGTTGGCGGATGCCTTCCTGAAGCAGTATGTCACTGACCTAGAGATCGATCTGTCACTTCGTGATCTGGAGAATGTTAAGCAGAAAGCGGAGGAAAGTTTTAAGGAGTATGTGGACCGGTGGAGGGGTCAGTTGTTGAAGATGCAGACTAGGCCCTCGGAGAAGGACCAGATTAAAATGATTATCAATGGCACCAGGCCCTCCATTTACAGCAAGTTGAGGAGGATGACCTCCATGATTACAGACTTTCGGCAGTTGAGGGAGACTGTCATGGACATTGAAGACGAAGAGGGGGAAAACATAAAATTCTATGGTCTGAACAGGAGGCCCGTTGGGGGAACATAGGGAACAAAGCCCATTTCTGCTGAGATTGCCGCTATCCGGAACCGGTAGTTTTCCAACTTGGGAAGGCCCCTGTCCAAGGTGCTAGAGAAATTGAAGAGGCAAGGGCTCTTAAAACCCTTGGAAGCCAAACCATTACCCAATCCCCTACCATCACATTATAACCTAAGCCTTTACTGTCACTTTCACACACACAAAATGGCCATGACACGACAATTGCGCCCGACTCCGCCATGAAATCCAAGACCTGATAGACTCCAAGAAAATACCTGACCCAAAAACAGAACAGCCTGACACATACAGAAACCCCTTACCCAATTACCGTGTCGTACCACCACCAGCCTACATTATCAATTCTGGCCTCCCAGAAGACCTTGTCCTAAAATCCTTTCATCCTCTAGCCTTTTGCCTGGGAATCCGGGATAGTACTAGTGAAGATGAAACTGAGCAGGGGAAAAACTTTTGGCTTGATTTCTCTAGCAGTGACGGGAAGAAGTAAGGGGAATGACGCGCAGTGGTCGTTTTTACAATGATATGGCAGATAAGGGTAAGGAAGTTTTGACAGATGGTAGAGAAGTGGTTGAGACTGCAGAAAACACTGAGGGGGATATAGTGCTGAGGCAATTGAGGTATACTAGAGCATAAGTGAGTATCTGGGAACTGTTATGTGCATCTCGGGAGCATAGGCAGGCTATAGTTGAGGCCTTGAGCAAGATTGTGGTACTGGAAGACGCCAACCCTGCAATGTTTGTTGGGTCGGTTCAGAAAGAAGCTTTGCAGATATCTTTTTTTGAGGATGAACTCCCGGCGGAGGGGAGAAATCATAACAGGCCCCTATTTATCAGAGCCGAGGTAAGGGGCAAGAGAACTTCATGTGTAATGGTGGATGACGGTTCGTCCATCAATGTGTGCCCGCTGAAAATTCTGGCGAGATTGGGTATGAAAGCAACAGACTTGGACCCCTCCAGTATGACTATTAAGGCTTATGATGACAGTAAAATGGGAGTCGAGGGCACCTTTGTGGCTATGGTCAAGGTAGGACCGATTGAAGATGAGGTAGAGTTCACAGTACTGGACATCCCGGCTACTTTTGCCTTGTTGTTGGGAAGGCCTTGGTTTCACAAACTTGGGGGCGTGCCTTCCACTTTACATCAGATGATCAAGTTCTCGTATGAGGGAGAAGTTGTTACCATCCGGGCTGAGTTAGATAATGTCGTGGCTGCCTTGGAGATACAACCATTCATGAGGTTTCAGGTGTCAGCTACTTTTGAGGAGTGGGTGGATCCTATGGTGGCTAGGATTATGGAGAAAATGAAGTTTGAGCCAGGTAAAGGTCCAAAATTACCAGATTTCAGAGGACAGACTACTCGGAAGGGTTTGGGGTACAAGTCTGATGAAAAAAAAGCCAAAGGTCAAGAAAAAGGGCCTGAAACTGATGGAATGTTTTGTGAAAGCTTCAGGATAACAAGGGGAGCCTGAACCTGTGGAAGTTAATGGAATTGTGGTACCTGGGTTTGAGATCTTCCAAGATATGTTGGGTAAGAAGCTGATAGTTGAAGAAATTATGGAGAAAGAAGAAGAGAATTGGGAGGAAGAACTGATGAAGTTGGAGAGCCTGACTCTGGGAGAGGACGAAAAGCCTGAGGAAGATCTGATTGCAGAGGAAGAAGTGTCTATAGATGATGAAGACATTTACCTTCTTGATTTGTTTGAATGTACTTCCGCATTATCCAATAATAAAGACATCTCTTTTGCTTACTTGCCTGAGTCATTTCCATTTACACTGCACGAATCAAGCATATTTGACATCAGTTCAGCAAGAACTATTGCATTTAACTTGGGTACACTGAGAACCCCAAGGAAATTCTGATTGCAAGTGAAGTAACCTCCGAAGAGAGGGAGAAACTAGAAGAAGTGTTGGTCAGATATGCCAAAGTGTTTGCTTGGTTCCTATGAGGACATGCCTGGGGTAGACAGAAACATTGCCCAGCACAGGATACCAACTTATCCGAATATGAGGCCAGTAAAACAGAAACTCCGACGGATGAGACCAGAATGGGCTGAGAAAGTCAGAGAGGAAGTTAAGAAACAGATAGATGTGGGGTTCTTGGAAGTAGTAAAATATCCCGAGTGGTTGGCTAATATAGTACCGGTGCCGAAGAAAGATGGGAAGGTCAGAATGTGTGTAGACTACAGAGATCTCAACAAGGCTTATCCGAAAGATGATTTTCCTCTGCCGTATATAGACGTTCTGGTTGATAGTGCGGCTTTATCTGCTATGTATTCATTTGCAGATGGATTTTCAGGTTACAATCAGGTTCTCATGGCTGAGGAAGACAAACATAAGACTGCATTTGTTACTGAGTGGGGTACTTATTGTTACAAGGTTATGCCGTTTGGGCTTAAGAATGCGGGAGCTACTTATCAGCGGATGGCCACTACATTTTTCCACGACTTGATGCACAAAGAGATTGAGGTGTATGTGGATGACATGATGGTAAAATCACAGACAAGAGTTGGGCATATTGAAGCACTGGAAAGGTTTCTTCAGAGAGTTGACAGATACAACCTAGGGCTAAACCCTAAGAAATGTGTGTTTGGGGTGACATCAGGGAAATTGCTTGGGCATACAGTGGGAATGGGCGGAATAGAGGTGGACTTTGAAAAGATCAAGGCAATCACAGAAATGCCTGCACCAAAGACAGAAAAAGAAGTCAGAGCATTCTTGGGAAAGATTCAGTACATCAGTCGGTTCATCGCCAAGTTGACATCAATATGTGAGCCTATCTTCAAACTGTTGAGAAAAGATCAGCCAGTGAGATGGAATGAACAGTGTCAGACAGCCTTCGACAAAATCAGAGAGTACTTGGTAAAGCCTCATGTATTGAAACCTCCGAGACCGGGCAGACCTTTGATATTGTATTTGGCTGTAGAATCAGAAGCACTGGGGGCAATGATGGTTCAGGCTGATGAGATAGGGGTAGAACATGCAGTCTATTATCTGAGTAAGAAGATGCTCCCGTATGAGGCTCGGTATCAAGAAGTTGAGAAGATCTGTCTTGCCGTGGTATGGGCTTCCAGAAAGTTGCGACATTACTTCCAGTCATAAAAGATCCAGGTAGTGGCAAAGGAGAATCCTCTGAAGTATCTTCATTCGGTGCCTTCACTAGTGGGAAAATTGGGCAGATGGTTGTATTGCTGACAGAGTTTGACATTGAGTATCTCACCTCCAAAGTGATCAAAGGGCAAGCAGTAGCAGAGTTTCTGGCAATGAAACCTGTTGAGGGGGATCAGTATAAGTTTGAATTTCCAGATGAAGAGATCCAAGCAATAACAGTCCAGAGATGGAAGATGTATTTTGACGGAGCAGTGAATTACAAGGGAGCCGGAATTGGGATCGTGATAGTGACCCTCGAGGGAGAGACTTTGCCTTTAGCCAAGAGGTTGACATTCAGAGTGACTAATAACATGGCCGAGTATGAAGCATGTGCTTTCGATTTGACAGCATTGATAGCCTTGAAGGCCAGGAGTGTGGAAGTCTACGGAGATTCTATGTTGGTAGTCCAGCAGATGCGAGGAGAGTGGGAATTGAAAGAAGAACGATTGAAACCTTACCTTTTTCACCTCAGAAAGTTGGCACAGGTTATCTCCGAGTGTAAGTTTCAGCACTTACCGAGAGAATAGAATCAGATGGCAGACGCATTGGCTACACTTGCAGCAACTTGGGAGAATCCAGAAAAGTTAGTGATGAGACCGTTGATACTGACAACAGCGAGCAGACCTGTTTATGAGATAGAAAGAATTCTGGAAGTTGAGGTCGACGATGGTAAACCTTGGTATTATGACATTCAGAGGTATCTGGAACATGGTGAACTCCCGGAAGGGGCAGGCAGAAAAGATAGAATAGCCATTCAGAAGTTAGTTTCCAGTATGTGATTTTGAAAGGGGAACTGTACAAGAGGCAAGCAAACGGTATTCAGTTGAAGTGTTTGAGAAAGGAAGAAGCTCAGCAAGTAATGGAAGAAATACACGCCGGGGTATGTGGTACGCACATGAATGGGTTGAATCTGTCCCATAAGATAGTGAGACAATGTTTTTATTGGTCAACCATGGAAACTGACTGCGCGAAGATGGTAAAGCACTGTCATGACTGTCAAGCACACGGTAATTTGAATCACTTACCGCACACAGAGTTGCACAGGTTGTCAAAGCCGTGGCCTTTCTCAGCATGGGGGATTGATATGATTGGGGAAATTCGACCGAATGCATCAAATGGGCATCGCTTCATAGTAGTGGCAGTAGATTACTTCTCGAAGTGGGTGGAAGCCGAATCATTCTGTAATGTTACAGCAAAACAATGGCAAAGTTTATAGCTCGGAACCTCATTTGTCGGTATGGTATGCCGCATCATGTGGTGACAGATAACGGAGTTCAGTTTCAAGGAGAGACGAAGGCAATGTTACAGAGGGTACGGTATAGGCCACCATAAGTCATCACCGTACAGGCCGCAGGCAAATGGGGCAGTTGAGGCAGCCAACAAGACCATAAAGACGATTTTAGCCAAGATGACAGAGAACTGCAGGGATTGGGCCGAGAAACTACCATTGCTATGTGGGGGTACAGAACATCAGTAAGGACAGCAACAGGGGCCACACCTTACTCTTTGGTCTATGGAATGGAGGCAGTGTTACCAATAGAAGTGGAAATACAGTCTATGAGGGTTTAGCAGAGGCAGAATTACCGGAACAGGAGTGGGTCGCACAGAGGTTTGATCAGTTAGAACTACTGGATGCGAAGAGAACTAAGTCTTTGTATCACATGCAGTTGTATCAGAAGAGACTAGCCCGAGCATTCAAAAGAAGTACGTCCCACCAAGATCAAAAAGGTGATTTGGTACTTAAGCAGTCGAGGCCGTCGACAACAGATCCGAGAGGAAAATTCAGACCAAACTGGGAAGGACCTTACATAGTGCAGAAGGTAATGGGAAATGGAGCAGTGAAGCTATCAGACTTGGAAGGGAACGAGTTCACCGAGCCGATCAACGTAGACAGATTGAAGCAATACTTTGCCTAAGGGAGAGAAGATCGAGCAGTCACCACGGGAATTAGCAGAAGACCTAACCCAACGGAATAAGAAAATCATTCATGCATACACGTAACATTGCATTCTCTTCGTGTTTGTTTTTTTTTTTTGTGTTCGCAGGTTCGAAGAAAGGAGAAAGCGGCAGAAATGATC
The DNA here is from genome assembly GCA_019454045.1 of Zanthoxylum bungeanum. Classification (NCBI taxonomy): domain Eukaryota; kingdom Viridiplantae; phylum Streptophyta; class Magnoliopsida; order Sapindales; family Rutaceae; genus Zanthoxylum; species Zanthoxylum bungeanum. The sequence continues at coordinate 76,173 of SKCR01037024.1, read as the reverse complement.
CAAGCAGCGTCAGCGCAATTTCAGTTTTTGGGATGAGTCCCATGTTAGACATTATGTCCCATAGCGTCACTGTTTGTAAATGATATTGTATTATTGTACAAAATTAACTATGTGATAATGAAATTGCCTTTTGCCGTTTTGTAATAATATTTACTTTGATTAATAAATGGCGAAAGTCCATATGATTAATACTGGATGAGATGATATGAGACAGTATCAATCTATAAAAGTTTAATCATTAAATATCCCTAGTCGGAGTATTATCGAGATCGGACATCGATAATGCGGAATAGACTAGTATTGCGCTTGTGCACGTTGTGAGGGCACAACGGCATAGTTCTCATATATTTAAGTATTGGATACTTATGCAAGTGCGATAGGAGGTTGTGTTTTTACCGATGGTACGGAAAACAGCTTCGCTCTGGATAGACCCCGCGGAATCCCATTGGTAGTATGTCTGCGTGTCTATGGGAGGCCGCATCAGGGTAGGTGTATATGGTCTTAACCTGAGACTTACATCGCTAGTACTTGCGACAATCGGTAAACTTTGGTTTTGGTGGTTGGGGACCCTAACCGGTTCTGTGTACACCTCAACTGGGTTTATCGAGAATCGTAGTGTACTGGATGTGATGTCAAGATGGAAGTATCGCTTCAGACATATGGAGGTGATGATCACGCAGGACACAGAACTAGTACTCTATAAAAGGTTGCAACCGTCGGGACAATATGACTAGGTCAGGATTGTCTGATTTAAAGAGACTAGCTGCTTGATGTCCGATATATGTTTCGTACGGGGCAGACACATCTCCAGCCCCAGGCCTAGCATGTGATCATCCGATACTGGATCGATGTACGCAATACTACGGTATACTACGCTTGATATAGATCTTATATTCCTATAAGAATATTTCTGGAGAATTGGGTAGGCATGGCGCTTTGCTAGAAGCCAACCTTGTCTTGTGAATCGGTAAGAACGTAGTACGAGGTACGTGCGTGTTCGGATTATCCGACGACCGTATTTACTGCCAACATATCCGGAGATCTCTTGGGTCGCTTCCTGAAGATTCACCTATGATATTTGATTCGAACTTAATTAATCTTGGATTAATTGCGGAGAAACTTTATCTCGGATAAAGTGCCTTATTTAGAGAGAGAACGATTATTTGGAATTAATCGATAAAATTATTATTTCGATATAATAATCGAAATTCGATTTCGACGCGAAATTAAAATTAGATTTTAATTCGGGCATACGAGTTAATTTAGAATTAATTCGTTAGCGACGTAAATAATAATTTCGCTAGGCGCGATTATTTATTTAAATTCGATTTAAATAACGTCGCGACGTAAGTTCGGTATTTCGGAAATATCGAACCCGAACGCGTGAGTGCACGTGGGCCCACTTTCATTTGGAAACACGTGTGGGGCCCACATGACACATGTCATTATATGCATTATTTTATTGATAATGCATTGCATGGTGATAGTGTATAATTCACTCAATTGTTATGCATGGATTTGAGTGTTTGACACTCTAAGCCTTTGCATGGCTTGTGTCATAGATTTATTATTATTTAATAAATATTATGGCATAAATATAAATTGATTTTTGGTATCAAAATCAATTAAGAAAAATTCTCTTTTCTCTCTCTTTTCATGACCGAAAACTGCATGCAGTTTTGGTCTTCATCTTCTTCAATTTTGGTTGCAAAAGCTTGAAGAAAGGCTTGTTGTTTGGAACATCTTCTCACATGCAAGGCTAGCACTTTCAAGGGATCAAAAGAGGTGATAGGGAAACCATCATAGAGCAAGGAATACACAAAGTTTGGAGCTTTCCTCTTCTTGTCTTCCTTGGCCGACCTAATCAACCTTGGAGCTTCCATCTTGGCTTGATTTTCTTCATCACAAGAGCTTGGTAAGTATGATTCCGCCATACTTCATCTTTTATATATATTCTTTGTTGTATTTCATGATGCTTAATCTTTCCTTGGGACATATTATAGAAACCAACAATGGTATCATGGAGCCATGGTTAAGCATGAAATACTTTAGGTTAAAATTTGATAAAATTGGTTGAAGCATGTTCTTGTGAAATTTGATGAATAAGTATGCTTGCATGTATATAGAATGATGTTATATGGAATCAATTTTATGAAAAATGCATTGGATGATTTTTCCCCAAAATTTTGACCTTGGCTGAATGGTGTGACAAAATTGATTAAAGCATGTTCTTGTGAAATTTGATTAATAAGTATGCTTGCATGTATATAACATGATGTTATATGGAATCAATTTTATGAAAAATGCATTGGATGATTTTTTCCCCAAATTCATGCCTTGGCCGAATGTGTTGCTACTTGGAGTGGATTGAAATTTTTGTGTTTAAGATCATTGGATGACTTAGAACGTGTACGGGACGTAGATTAATAATTCAATCGGATTGAAAAACAAATCGACACAAAAAACTCACCTTGGCCGAATACATAGGACATGTAAAGGAGTTGATTTTTGTTAAAATTAATGTTGGACATTTATTTTGAAAAATTGATGATTAATAAATTAAATGGGTATTTTTGAAATATTTGGTTTAATATATTAATCTTGGTATTACACTTTAATTAATTGGACTTTAATGTTTGGAATATTAAAATTTAATTAATGGGCTTTAATAATTTAATTGGGCCTTATGGGCTTAAAATTGGTTTTATGGCACTTAAGGGTGATTCCTTATTTGGGCTTGGTAATTGGGTTTGACCCACATTGACCAAAGCCCAAGCCTTAATAAATCAATTCTAAGCCCATTTGACTTGAATTAAATTCAACATTGGATGTTAGTTGGGCTTTGAGACCCAATAAGATTAGATTTAGAATCTAAGTCTTTAAAGCATATTAAAAGTGTAAACATTTAATTTGGAATTAAATAATTGAATTAGTATTGAATACGAATTAAATTAGATTTAATAAGTAGTTCGATATAATTCGCGAATTCGTACCTTATGTACTTATTCTCAATCGAGTTGGACTCGCACAAAATCAAACCGTTGTTTGAACATTGGATGATCACTTTAACAAAGACTAATTAATTGGATTAGATTGGTTGTAAAAACATGTCTTGTTTGAATATATATGTATGTGATGAATGAATAGTGTATATCGGATGGATATTAGAAGGGAAAGGGTAATTTTAGAAGTTATTGTAAATTTGGAATTTATAAATTGGACCTGCGTGTCCAGCCTTATCTCTTTATCTCTTTGTATTCTCTTCTCACCTAATTCCCCTCAATGTAAATGAGGTTTCTCTTATTGTATTATGTAATTGGGTAGTAGTAGAATAGTGCTAGCGGGGAGAGGAAAGGGAGTGATTTGTTCTAGGAACAAGTTGTTTAAATATCCATCCGCATATCACTATTAATTTACTTTACGCGCTTTATGATGTTTTAGAAGCATGCTTAAGGGTGTATGATGATGAGACCTAACAAAGATAATAAATTGGTTGCCAATTACGCGAAAATCCCTCAATTTATATTAAGCTAATATCCTTCCATTGAATGGTTCTTGTTCAAGATCCAAAGTTGGCATTGGTTTGTTTTTGACCAAAGTCAAGACCTTTGTCAACCTAGGATGTACTTGAATCATGAGAGTTTTGTTGCATATCGGTGTCTTGTCCAAATCGTGATTTTTATTGACCAAAGTCAAGGTCACTTTTTGTCCAACGACATTGATTACGAAACTTTCCTCGTCAATGGGTCCCGCTTAACTGGAATCATTAGGTTTGTTTTTGGCCAAAGCCAAGGCCTAGTTGATTCGGAGGATAGGGTTAGGAAAATGTATTAGATACATTGACATTATACATATGTTTCGGACTTGGATGTCCACCTAACTGGATCTAGGAATTGGATGAGATCCAATTGATCATGGAGATCTACCTATGTTAAATAGCATACAATTTTTATTGGCCAAAGTCAAGGTTGTGTGTTATTTAACGGGATCCTAGCCCACTAGGAAATTAGATTTCCCGAGTTCTCTACAGAAGGTTAGAAACTTGAAGAAAATAGTGGGAGGCTATTATTGAATTTGCTATTTCGTTCAGATACTTAGCCTTACGCGTCTTTCAAAATTATTTCGTCAATATTTTAATAATTAGTTGGACTAATATATTGTTATTTTTATTTGTAACAGTTTGACTGTACCCATAACATTGTTGACTTTATAGTTGGACTATAGTTGTCAAGATGACTGGCAAAGGTAATATCCGCGACATAATCATGGGCGATAATGTCTTCAAAGGGACAAACTTTGCCGACTGGGAAATGAACCTCAAGATAGTGCTTGGGGCTGAGAGGATACTGTATACTATTCAGAGACCTCTCCCGCCTAAACCCACTGAGCCACTGGAGCTAGAGTTATGGAAGACTCATAGTGATGATTGTGACCAAGCTCAGTCAGTTATGCTAGCTGCAATGACCCAGCATTTCAGACGCCAGAATAGGGACTTGGATCCCTATAACATGATGGCAAGATTGCGTGATCTTCACCGCACCAATAAGCGGATGAAGAGGTACGAGCTAGTAAGGAAACTCTTCCGCTCCCGGATGACAGACGGCGCATCAGTTGAAGCCCACGGGACTCAAATGATCGCCGATATTGATGAGTTGGCCAATATGGGAATAGTCTTGGAGGCTGAGCTGACTATAGATATGATCTTGCAGTCACTTCCTGATACTTGGAAACAAATCATAGTCAACTATAAGTTGATGGATACAGATGACACTCTTGGAGAGCTGTTATCTATCTTGAAGGAGTCCGAAAGGGAACTCCTAAAGGGGAGCAAGCGCGAGGCGCATTTTGCATCGACCTCTCATGCGCCAAAGGGTGGCCCCAAGGCAATTGGAGGTGCAAGGAAGAAGAAGTTCAAGAAAAAGGGCAAAGGCAAGTTGACAATAGCTTCTAGGAAGCCAAAGGACAAATCTCACGACATCTGCCTCAACTGCGGCAAGAGGGGTCACTGGAAACGTGACTGCCGAATGGGCAAAGGGCAGAAGGAGGATATCAAGGATGGCAAGGCTATCGCTTCTGGATCTGCAGGATAGCAGGGTGCTGGCATCCGGGGAGATGGATCTATGGTTGGAAACGGAACACCCAGTTGCTGTTTTGGCCGTAGGGACTTTTGTTTTAGAATGCCCTCAGGGCATGAACTTAAACTTTTGAACTGTTATTTTGTACCTAGTTTAACTAGGAATATTATATCTGTATCCTTGTTAACCCAGCAGGGTTACACTTTTGTATTCAGGAACACTGGGTGTTATTTATATAAAAATGATGCAGAAATTTGCACAGCTGTTGCAAATAACGGTCTTTATATTTTGAATATAAATAAATCTCCTAAAATGACAAACAAAAGGCTCAAAAGAAGTAATCTAAAAGATGAAGCTTATATGTGGCATTGTCGTCTGGGACACATCAACAAGACTCGCATATCCACACTTTCGAAGAGTGGGTACTTGGACGAATTTGATCCCAATTCATATGACGTCTGCGAATCTTGTCTTTTAGGCAAAATGCCTAAATCACCTTTTAGCGGTAAAGGTGAACGTGCCACAGAACTGTTGGCTCTTGTTCATACTGACGTATGCGGGCCCATGTCTAGCCAGGCTAGAGGTGGATTTCACTACTTCGTAACCTTTACAGATGATGCATCTCGTTACGGTTATGTGTATCTTATGAGACACAAGTCGGAAACTTTTGAGAAATTCAAAGAGTTTCGACACGAAGTGGAAAAACAAACAGGGAAGAGTATTAAGACATTACGGTCAGACCGAGGTGGCGAATACTTAAGTTATGAGTTTCAAGATTACTTGAAAGAATATGGTATTCTTTCACAGTGGACTCCTCCTGGAACACCGCAATTAAACGGTGTGTCCGAACGGAGAAACCGCACCTTGTTGGACATGGTAAGGTCAATGATGAGTCGCACTGAGCTACCAATATCCTTCTGGGGATACGCATTAAATAGTGCTATACTTATTTTGAATAAGGTACCGTCGAAGTCTGTTGAACAGACTCCATATGAGATATGGACAGGAAGGAAACCAGGTTTCTCTTTCCTGAAGATTTGGGGATGCTGGGCAATGTTAAACGTTTGGAAGGTACCAAACTTGAACCCAAATCTGATAAATGCCTTTTCGTAGGATATCCTAGGGAAACCAAAGGATATTACTTCTATCACCCACAAGAGAACAAAGTATTTGTTGCTCTACAAGCATTTTTCCTTGAGAAGGATTTTTTAAATGCAGTGGTAAGTGGGAGGAAAGTAGAACTCGATGAAGATCGTAGTGATACTGTTCCTGGCAATGAATCAACGACGGAACATGAACAGACCATCCGGGATGAGTCTGTACCACAAACTTCACATACACAAGGACCGCGTAGGTCGGAGAGAGTCAGAACAGTACCTGAGAGGTATGGGTTCCTGATCTCACCTCATGTAGATATTAATCTTATTGAGGATAATGAGCCGGCTACGTATGAGGAAGCGATGCAGAATATCGATTCCGCTTTATGGCAAGAAGCCATGAAGTCCGAGATGGATTCCATGTACGCCAACCAAGTTTGGACACTGGTTGATGCACCAGAAGGCGTAAAGCCTATTGGATGCAGATGGATCTTCAAGAAGAAGACCGACATGGATGGCAACGTACTGACGTACAAAGCTAGGCTTGTAGCGAAGGGGTATCGTCAACAATATGGTATTGATTATGACGAAACCTTCTCACCCGTTGCCATGATTAAATCCATTCGGATAATGCTTGCAATAGCTGCATATTTCGATTACGAGATATGGCAAATGGACGTTAAAACCGCTTTCCTTAACGGAAACCTTTTGGAGGATGTTTATATGCAACAACCTGACGGTTTTATCGTACCTAGACTTGCAAACAAGGTTTGTAAGTTAAATCGATCCATTTATGGATTGAAGCAAGCATCACGGTCATGGAATCAGCGTTTTGATGAGATCATAAAAGAATATGATTTCGTACAAAACGCAGATGACCCTTGTGTATACAAGAAGGTTAGTGGGAGAGCACTTACTTTTATTGTCCTTTATGTCGACGACGTATTGCTTATAGGCAATGACATTCCCATGCTAACGTCGGTGAAAGCTTGGCTTTCATTAAAATTCTCCATGAAAGATCTGGGAGAAGCAGCCTTTATTCTTGGAATAAAATCTACCGGGATAGATCTAGAAAGCTGCTTGGACTCTCCCAGAGTACATACATTGATAAAGTGTTGAAGCGATTCAACATGGAACAATCCAAGAGGGGATTGGTTCCAATGGTACGAGGTGCCTCTCTGTCTAAAGACATGTGTCCTAAGACTCAGGAAGAGAGGGACAACATGAGTCGGATACCATTCGCCTCGGTAGTTGGATCGATCATGTATGCCATGATATGTACACGACCTGATGTCTCATATGCTTTGAGCATGTGCAGTCGCTATCAGGCCGATCCAGGTGAAGGTCACTGGATAGCAGTTAAGAATATCCTTAAGTATCTTAAACGAACTAAGGATGCTTTCTTAATTTATGGAGGAGGAGAACTTGCGGTATCTGGGTATACCGATGCAAGTTTCCAAACCGACAAGGATGACTACAAGTCGCAATCCGGGTACATTTTTTGTTTGAATAACGGAGCAGTGAGCTGGAAATCTTCCAAGCAAGATACTGTTGCCGATTCAACAACAGAAGCGGAGTACATCGCTGCATCTGAAGCAGCAAAGGAGGCAGTTTGGATCCGAAAGTTCCTAATCGGATTAGGAGTAGTTCCGTTAGCAGCTGAGCCCGTTCCATTGTATTGTGACAATAACGGGGCTATAGCACAGGCTAAGGAACCAAGGTCTCATCAACGGTCCAAGCATGTTCTTCGACGTTACCATCTGATTCGGGAGATTATACATCGTGGCGATGTAAAGGTCGAGAAGGTCACATCAGATGACAACATTGCAGATCCGCTGACGAAGGCTGTTCTTCAGCAAGTTTTTTGAACGACACATACATAGTTCGGGTATTAGATGCTTGAGTGACTGGCTATAGGCCAAGTGGGAGATTGTTAGACATTATGTCCCATAGCGTCACTGTTTGTAAATGATATTGTATTATTGTACAAAATTAACTATGTGATAATGAAATTGCCTTTTGCCGTTTTGTAATAATATTTACTTTGATTAATAAATGGCGAAAGTCCATATGATTAATACTGGATTGAGATGATATGAGACAGTATCAATCTATAAAAGTTTAATCATTAAATATCCCTAGTCGGAGTATTATCGAGATCGGACATCGATAATGCGGAATAGACTAGTATTGCGCTTGTGCACGTTGTGAGGGCACAACGGCATAGTTCTCATATATTTAAGTATTGGATACTTATGCAAGTGCGATAGGAGGTTGTGTTTTTACCGATGGTACGGAAAACAGCTTCGCTCTGGATAGACCCCGCGGAATCCCATTGGTAGTATGTCTGCGTGTCTATGGGAGGCCGCATCAGGGTAGGTGTATATGGTCTTAACCTGAGACTTACATCGCTAGTACTTGCGACAATCGGTAAACTTTGGTTTTGGTGGTTGGGGACCCTAACCGGTTCTGTGTACACCTCAACTGGGTTTATCGAGAATCGTAGTGTACTGGATGTGATGTCAAGATGGAAGTATCGCTTCAGACATATGGAGGTGATGATCACGCAGGACACAGAACTAGTACTCTATAAAAGGTTGCAACCGTTGGGACAATATGACTAGGTCAGGATTGTCTGATTTAAAGAGACTAGCTGCTTGATGTCCGATATATGTTTCGTACGGGGCAGACACACTCCAGCCCCAGGCCTAGCATGTGATCATCCGATACTGGATCGATGTACGCAATACTACGGTATACTACGCTTGATATAGATCTTATATTCCTATAAGAATATTTCTGGAGAATTGGGTAGGCATGGCGCTTTGCTAGAAGCCAACCTTGTCTTGTGAATCGGTAAGAACGTAGTACGAGGTACGTGCGTGTTCGGATTATCCGACGACCGTATTTACTGCCAACATATCCGGAGATCTCTTGGGTCGCTTCCTGAAGATTCACCTATGATATTTGATTCGAACTTAATTAATCTTGGATTAATTGCGGAGAAACTTTATCTCGGATAAAGTGCCTTATTTAGAGAGAGAACGATTAATTTGGAATTAATCGATAAAATTATTATATTCGATATAATAATCGAAATTCGATTTCGACGCGAAATTAAAATTAGATTTTAATTCGGGCATACGAGTTAATTTAGAATTAATTCGTTAGCGACGTAAATAATAATTTCGCTAGGCGCGATTATTTATTTAAATTCGATTTAAATAACGTCGCGACGTAAGTTCGGTATTTCGGAAATATCGAACCCGAACGCGTGAGTGCACGTGGGCCCACTTTCATTTGGAAACGTGTGGGGCCCACATGACACATGTCATTATATGCATTATTTTATTGATAATGCATTGCATGGTGATAGTGTATAATTCACTCAATTGTTATGCATGGAATTTGAGTGTTTGACACTCTAAGCCTTTGCATGGCTTGTGTCATAGATTTATTATTATTTAATAATATTATGGCATAAATATAAATTGATTTTTGTATCAAAATCAATTAAGAAAAATTCTCTCTTCTCTCTCTTTTCATGACCGAAAACTGCATGCAGTTTTGGTCTTCATCTTCTTCAATTTTGGTTGCCAAAAGCTTGAAGAAAGGCTTGTTGTTTGGAACATCTTCTCACATGCAAGGCTAGCAATTTCAAGGGATCAAAAGAGGTGATAGGGAAACCATCATAGAGCAAGGAATACACAAAGTTTGGAGCTTTCCTCTTCTTGTCTTCCTTGGCCGAACCTAATCAACCTTGGAGCTTCCATCTTGGCTTGATTTTCTTCATCACAAGAGCTTGGTAAGTATGATTCCGCCATACTTCATCTTTTATATATACTTTGTTGTATTTCATGTATGCTTAATCTTTCCTTGGGACATATTATAGAAACCAACATCCAAGGGCGAGGCCCATATCAGCTTGGGGGCGAGGCCCATATCATGTCGGCTCGGGGGCGAGCCCCATATCAGCTTGAGGGCGAGGCCCCGTTGTCAGTTGTAGTTCCGGGTCGAGTGCCCAGGGTCGAGGTACCCACTACATCATCAGTTCGAGGGCGAGGTCCCCATAGTCAGCGGTGTTGGGTCGAGGTGCCCAGGGTCGAGGTGCCCCCGTTGTCAGTTGTAGTTCCGAGTCGAGGTGCCCAGGGTCGGGTGCCACTACATCATCAGTTCGAGGGCGAGGTCCTAAGTCGCGGTTTTGGGGTTCGAGGTGCCCAAGGGTCGAGGTGCCCCCGTTGTCCAGTTGTAGTTCCGATCGAGGTGCCAGGGTTGAGGTACCCACTACATCATCAGTTCGAGGGCGAGGTCCCTATTGTCAGCGGTATTGGGTCGAGGTGCCCAGGGTCGAGGTGCCCCCGTTGAAAGTTTCAGTTATTTTGATGCGTCCCGGGATCGAGGTCCACTGCAGCACCAACTCAGCTCGAGGCAGCAGCCGAGCCAGGTAAGTGAAAGTGCATTGCCAGGTAACTTTGATAGGATTGTTCAAAGCCACACACTGCACAAGTCTCATCAAAGTGGGGGCGACTATAGGTATTGTATTTTCGCATGTGAAACCTGATGATGAGTCTCAGTTGGAGGCACTACCTTTTTAGCTAAGGATATTGCGGGAAACGGAGGTCGAAGGGAAATTCAGAATGAAACGTCATCAAGTTCATTTCACAAGTTCACTGTCTTCGTTAGTGCTGCGTTGGTTAATTCGTTCGAACGTCAGGCAGATTGCGGACGTTCGTGTAGCGTTCGAATGGGCGTTCGAACGGAGTCGGTATTTCTGGTTTTGCTGCTAGCCTCGCACCCCAGCCCAATTAGCCCCCCAGCCCAAGCCCATAAAACACATCCCAATTAATAACACACATGGGAAATTAAATTAAATATTAAATAAAATAATTAAACCATTTACCAATTAAATAAAACATAAAATATAATCATACCTAATAAAGATAAATCAAATATATTATATACCAAACTAAACAAAATCACATACTAAATTAAAAAGATGTCATGCCTAATTAAAATCAATCATAACAAATTAAAGAAATTGTATTCCTAATCAAAGCCAATTTGTCCCCCCTCAATCTTTGACTTTCCTTGCTCAACACAAAATCAAATCCCTTCCTTGTGAGATAAGGTGAAACCCTAGCCCTTCTCTATATAAATAACCCCTAACCAAGACATGCACTCCCCTGGCTCATACAGAGAACTCACACAAAAATCACAACACAAAGAGCCTTAGCCACTCACGGCAATAGAAACAAGAAGAACACAAACAATTCCCTTCATCTCCTCCACTCTATAACCAAAAACAGCACCCCCTAAACCTCTACCCATCACCGAAAATCTCCCACATACAGCAGCCCTCCATCACCGAAAATACACCTCCAAACAGCAGCCCAAACCACTCCCAAAACAGTCCCTAAAATCCCTTAAAACAGTAACATAAACTGCACTTATAATCCTTGAAATAACCACACAAAACTACACTAAAAAACCACGAAAAACACTCGAAACAGTTCGTTGAAACGTCAAAACAGGTGACCTGAACAGTGAGTAGCAAAGCAGAGACCGAATATTAGCAGAACGGAGACCGAACAGCAAGCAAAACAGTGAGCTAGGACGCTAAACCAGTGAACCGGAGAAGTTGAGGAGTTGTACCCCTTCCGACGTCCGTGAAACGCAAGCCCGAAAGTTGGCAAAAAAGATTAGACCTGAGGGTATTTTTCACACTCGTTTTTTTTGTTTTTTTTTATTTGTATTATCTATTGAGTATTGCTTGCATGATTGTCATGTTGAAATGCATGTTGTTGCCCTTGAGTAGATAAATATGCATGAATTATGAGATGTTGTATGTTGTGGCTTTGGAATAAAATGAGAGATGTGTCAACTCTCGCGGTATATCGGATGGAAACCCGGACATAAATTTCATAGCCGATTCCGAATGGACGGTAGTATGATCTGTACTCGGGATACAACTCCACGTACCGCTTGAGTAAACGGCATCCTCTTTTGTTTTGTGTTGCTTTGGTTTATTTATTTTTCGTCACTTAAATTCTGAATGTTGCTTATTTATGCATGATCCAATCGAGCGCATAGGCTTAGTAAATGGAATGAAAGATCCCCTATGGGGAGGGGTCAAAGCCCTTTACCACAATGCTTTGCCGCGCCGGTTGATGTGTGTTCGGTTGAATGCAAGTTACGTTCAATCAGACATACTAAGTTTGATATTATTGCTTTTAATTCTTTGTATGCATGATTCAATCGAGCGCATGGGCTTAGTAAGTGGAATGAAAGATACCCTATGGGGAGGGGTCAAAGCCCTTTACCACGATGCTTTGCCGCGCCGGTTGATGTGTGTTCGGTTGAATGCAAGATACATTCAATCGGACATACTGAGCTTGATATTATTGCTTTTAATTCTTTGTATGCATTTTTCAATCGAGCGCATGGGCTTAGTAAGTGGAATGAAAGATCCCCTATGGGGAGGGGTCAAAGCCCTTTACCACGATGCTTTGCCGCGCCGGTTGATGTGTGTTCGGTTGAATGCAAGATATGTTTAATCGGGCATACTGAGCTTGACATTGTTGTCTTTATTCTTTGTGTTGCATGCATCAGGTCTGGTTCCGTTCGAACGCGAACCTTCTGTTTACCGTTCGAACGCGTTCTCAAATGCTACGCGAACACACACACACTTTCTTAGTCTCATCATGCATCAGGTCTGGTTCCGTTCGAACGCGTTCTCGAACGCTATACGAACGCGAACCTTCTGTTTACCGTTCGAACGCGTTCTCGAAAGCTACGCGAACGTACACGCACTTTCTTAGTCTTATCATGCATCGGGTCTGGTTCCGTTCGAACGCGTTCTCGAACGCTATACGAACGCGAACCTTATGTTTACCGTTCGAACGCATTTTCAAACGCTACGCGAACGCGCACCCACTGAACTAAGTCCGTTTCATCAGATTTCATACATAGTTTTCCTAGTAGCTATCCCCACATATATGAATACAATGTGTTTAATGTATTACGATTCATATACCTATGTCATGATAACATTTGAGTATTATTTCTTATGGTATATCGGATGGAACCCAGACATAAATTCCGTAGCCGATTCTGAATGGACGGTAGTACGGTCTGTAGATACAATTCCATGTACCACTTGAGAAGGTGCTCATATGTGTGCTTGTGTGGTTAGTATGTGTGCTTGTGTTTTCTTGAATATAATATGCCAGTGAAGTTGTATGTTTGTCGCTCTTTTGATGTACTTTCAAGCATGCAATCTTAAATATGAAATATATGTAAACTTAGATGTAAGTTTTATTTTGTACATGTGAATTTAGAAGCATGATACTCTTGGAAATAAGTGATACTTAAGCCTGATTAAATTATTACATAAATCATTTCATTACAAGTGGCATGAGTAAGGGACCATTCCGAACCCAACGGTTTGAGGTCTTCCCTTGCGAGGGGTGAGTGCGGCCTTAAATCTCATTTTCCCGGTTCACACCGGGTGGCGACTCCATTATTCTCCGGTTTAGTCCCCCGTGGCTACTCCGTACTCCCGACCGGGCCGCGAGCCCGGGACAGCATGCGTCGTCCAGTTTCTGTGTCCCACAACGTGGCACGGCGCACATTAGCAAATCAGTTGTGATGGTAACATGTGGACCCGGTGCACGTTAGCATGGACCATGTGCACATTAGACGTCGCGACACCAAAGGCTTGCGCTTCGCGACGCGCTAAATGACCAAAATTCCTTTTTTCCAATTTTCACTGTTTTGGTCCAAATCACCTCCAGAATGTCCTGAAACTTTATTTATCTGCAAAATAACACAAAACACATCAAAATATTCACAAAACTCAAGAAACTATACAAAATATTAGGTTAAATGAGTGAGAAATAGTGATATAATTACCACTCATCACACCCCCAAACCTAACATTTTGCTAGTCCTCGAGCAAAACATAGAGTAAAATAACATAAACATCATTAAAATAAAATTTAACTAAGCCACTTTCGTAGGGATCACGGTTGCATTTAGCGTATGCAACAAGCTTTTAAACCCCTAGGTGTCCCTAGTGGACGAGTTGTAGTCTCGTGAGGGCTTACAGCAATGATACCCACAAACATTTTACAAAAGTAAAAAGGTAGTAAAACTAATGCACACAAAAGCAAAAAGACAAGCGAAAATAGAATAAAGAAGTTAGTGACTAATCAGGTGAAATTTCTACTCCAAGTTACTAGTTGTTTTCTTTCTTTTTAAATTATTGAATAAGTAAATTCTCCAATTATATTTACCATTCTCCATATACACAGCCAACAAAATATTAAAAAACTCATTTTTGCCCACAACAGTCATAAGTGCAGTTGATAAGAGAGTAATATTTTTGTCCTAAAGTTTTATCAGAATTCACACCTTTTTGTAATAATGGAATAATTTTTCTGATTTTTCTGATTTTTTCTTTGATTTTTGATTTTTTTTATTTATATAGAATACCTGTAATACTTATTCTGAATAAGGTTCCGTCAAAGTCTGTTGGACAGACTCAATATGAAATATGGACAGGAAAGAAACCGGGTTTCTCATTCCTGAAGATTTGGGTATGCTGGGCATATATTGAACGTTTGGATGGTGTCAAACTAGAACTCAAATCGAATAAGTGCCTATTTGTAAATGGTTATCCTAGGGAAACCAAAGGATATTATTTCCACAACCCACAAGAGAAAAAAATATTTGTTGCTCTCCATACGGTTTTCCTGAGAGGAATTCCTAAATGCAGTGGTAAGAGGGAAGAAAGAAGAACTCGATGAAAATCAGAGTGATATTGTTCCTGGCACCGATCCCCTCACGGAACACGAACAGTTCATCAGGGATGAGATTGTTCCAAAATCTTCTAATACACAAGAATCGCGTAGGTCGGAGAGAGTCAGAAAACAACCTTAGAGGTATGTGTTTCTGATCTCATCTCATGTAGATATTAATCTTATTGAGGAATACAAACCGGCTACGTATGAGGTAGCGATACAAGGTATCGACTCCACTTTATGGCAAGGTGCCATGATGTCCGAAATGGATTCCATGTATACAACCAAGTTTGGACACTGGTTGATGTACCAGAAGGAATTATGCATATTGGTAGCAAATGAGTCTTCATGGTGAAGACAGACATGGATGGCAACAAACAAACGTACAAAGCTAGGCTTGTAGCTAAAAGGGTATCGTCATCAACATGGTGTTGATTACGGCAAAACCTTTTACCTGTTGCCATGATTAAGTCCATTCGGATAATGCTTACTATTGTTGCATATTTCGATTATGAAATATGACAGATGGATGTCAAAACTGCTTTCCTTAACGGAAACCTTTTGGAGGATGTTTATATACAACAGCCTGACGGTTTTGTCGTTCCAAAACATGCAAACAGGGTTTTCAAATTAAAATCGATCCATTTATGGAATGAAGCAAGCATTGCGTTCTTGGAACCAACGTTTTAATGAGATCATATTACAATATGGTTTCATTCAAAATGATGACGATTCTTGTGTATATAAGAAGGTTAGTGGGAGCACACTGACATTGATTGTCATATACGTTGATAATGTATTGCTTCTTAGCAATGACATTCCTATACTAAAATCGGTGAAACCTTGGCTTTCATTAAAATTCTCCATGAAATTCTTGGAAGAGGCAACCTTTATTCTAGGAATAAGGATCTACTGGGATAGATCTAAAAGTTGTTGACACTCTCTAAGAACTTCTACATTGACAGTGTTGAATAGATTCAACATGGATCAGTCCTAGAATGGACTGCTTCCAGTATAACATGTTGTCTCTATATCTAAGGACATGTGTCCTGAAACTAAATATGAGAGAGATTCAATGAATCGGATCAAGTTCGCTTAAGCAGTCAGATCGATCATGTATGCCATAACATGTACGCGACCTGGTGTCACTATCAGGCCGATCCAGGTGATGGTCACTGGATTGATGTTAAGAATATCCTTTAGTATCTTAGACGAACTAAAGATGCTTTCTTAATTTATAGAGATGGAGAACTTGAGGTGACTGGGATCACCGATGCAAGTTTCCAAACCGATAAAGACGATTATAAGTCACAATATGAGTACATATTTTGTTTGAACAACGGAACAGTGAGCTGGAAATCTTCCAAGCAAGATATTGTTGCCGATTCAACAATAAAAGTGGAATACATTGCTGCAGCTAAGGCAGCAAAAGAAGCATTTTGGATCTATAAAATTCCTAATTGGATTAGGAGTAGTTCTGTTAACAGCTGAGCTGGGCTACAGCACTGGCTAAGGAACCACGGTCTCATCAATGATCCAAGTATGTTCTCGACGGTTTCATCTGATTCGTGAGATCGCACATTGTGGCGATGTAAAGATCGAAAAGATCATTTTAGATGATAACCTTACAGATCCGCTGACGAAAGTGATATTTCAGCAAAATTTTGAGCGACCCATACATAGTTCAAGTGTTGGACACTTGATGGATTGGCTATAGGCCAAGTGGGAGATTGTTGGACAATTATGACTCATAGCATCACTATTTGTAAAAGACATGGTGTTAGCCGAAAGGTTTAATCATTAACTATCACTAGTCGTAGTATTATCGAGATTGGACATCGATAATGCGGAATAGGCTAGTTTACACATGTGTACGTTATGGAAGCTTAACGACATAGTTCTCATTTATTTAAGTATTTGATACTTATGCAAGTGTGATAGGAGGTTCTGTTAGCTGTTGGACCGATTTGGTCTTAACCTGAGACTTGCATCGCTAATACTTTCCACAATCAGTATACTTTGATTTTGATCGTTCGGAGCTTTAACAGGTTCTGTGTACGCCTCTTCTGGCTATACTGAAAATCGTAGTGTATTGGGTGTGATGTCAAGATGGAAGTATCACTTCAGTCATATGGAGATGATGACCACGTATGGATACAGAACTAGTACTCTTAAATGCTGTATATATCGGGATAGTATGACTAGGTCATGATTATCCGATTATAGAGACTAGTTGCTAGTGATCAGATATATACTTCGTACGGGCAGACACAATTCCAGCCCCAAGCCTAGCATGTGACATCAGATACTGGATCGTAATACGCAATACATAGTATAATATGTCTGATATAGATTATATATTCTTCGTTGAATATTTCTGGAGAATTGGGTAGGCACAGTGCTTTGCTAGAAGCCAACCATGTCTTGTAAATCGGGGTGAGAAAGTTGTAAGTGGTACGCACGTGTCGGATAGTCCGACAACCGGATTTACTACCAACATATTCAGGGATCTCTTGGGTCGCTTCCCAAAGATTCACCGATGACACTTACTCAAACAGAATTAATATAGGATTAATTATGAAAGAGAGAAAATTAATCTGGGACTAATTACGGCAATAATTTATCTGGGATAAAATTCAAATAGAAGAGAGAACGCGATTAATTTGGAATTAATTGATAAATAATATATTAGATATATAGTGAAATCGGATTTCAAAGCGGAATTAAAATTGAATTTTAATTCTGGCGAATAATTAATTTGGAATTAATTCGTAAGCGACTTTCGTAATAATTTTGCTAGACATTATTATTTAATTAAATTGGATTTAATTACGTCGCAACGGAAAATTTGTTTAATCAGATATTAAACGAACCCGAGCCCGAAGTGTGTAGTCTCACCCAACTTGAATTTTGAATTTAATTGTGGGACCCACTAACTTACATCACTAGTCAATCAAGTTGATGGAAGTGGTTGGGAGCTTTTAATGAAACTTCTCCAACACACTTTGTTTTTATTTTGCTTTTTGGAAAAGCATATACCACTTTTGCAAGGCAACTTTGGTAATTGAGTTTTAGAAACAAAAATATCAAAAACCAAAAATCTCTCTCTCCCCCCCTCATTGCCGAGAGCTTCCTCCTATCCCTTGGAAATTTTGTTAAAAAAATTTCTTGCAAGCTAGCACTTCAAGAGTTAAGTGAAGGTGATAGGGAAACTCACCCTTGGGTTGGATTCATTCAACAAAGCTTGGAGCTTCATCAACATACAAAGAAAGTTTTGAATCACATCCGTTCAATGTAAGTTTTTCCGCAAACTCACTTGATCATTCACACACAATATCATGACTTAGAGACCTTGGGCATGTTTAGGACACTAACAAACACAAGCCTAGTTTTATAGAGGAGCAAGACTAGACATTCTTGTGTGAGCTTTGGTCTAGCGAGAAACACGAGGTAAATTTTAAAAATAAACAGAAATTGATAATACTCTTCGTTTTTGGTACTTAAAGTGTTGTTAAATGCAGAATAAATGTCACGCAAATGCGGAGAATCGAAGTCACTTACGTTTCAACCACCGTGGAGGTTCCAATCCATTTATCCAACATCGTGTCGAACATTCTGAGGTAAATATTGTTGGGATTTATGTCTTAAAGCTTCATATATTGTAAAATGGAATTGATTATTGTAATAATAATAAATGTATTATTCATTTTTATCAAAGTTGTTTGATTTATATCGCATATTGTCCAATTGTCTTGTTTACCTTGATTACTATTGTACCTTCAGACTTAGTGTATATTTGATGCAAAAGAGGGTTTATGTCTGAAGTTAGTAATCTAAATAGTCCGTAGAGAGCAAACAAATAGGGTAGTTTGTTTGTGGTTTATCTATAGCTGCGGTCCATTCTATACGTGTTGGGAAGCGGCCGCGAGTGCGCAGCGGAAAATCAAAATTATTATACCGATTTCCCTTTGCCCAAAACCCATTGGTTTTGATTATTCTACAAGCCCATGCATGTTACTATATATTCTAAGCATAAAACTCATAAAACACATGCAAAGAACATAAACCTAAACATGCTAACTATCATAAGAACTCTAAATAAAATAAAGAAAGAAAAAGACTTACTTGAACCGAAGACTCCTCCAGTCCTCCCTCCAATCTACAAGCTTTTCTAGAACTCAGCAAGCTCTTCCACGTTCCAAGAGCCACCCAAGTCTGTGGCCTCCAAAATGCACACACCAAAGCCAAAACTCACGGCAAGGCTACGCCTTGAGTGCACGGATATTTTTCCCTTGGTGCTAGCCTAGGCAAATACCTCAAAACTTTTAACTCGAGGTTCCTCTAGTCAATTAGACTTAAGGATCCTCAAAATCAGTGGCTTACTCTTAACTTAGAGTTGCTCACTTATATAAACCCAAGATATTAATGTTTTTGGTGTCAAATTTGTGAAGAATTCTTTGGGTTTATATAGTGCTCCAAAGACAACAAACTAATTAAGAATCCGATGTGGATAAAAGCTAATTTAATCTTAGCCATTGGATCTTAATTTAGTGGTTTAATGAGATTATAAAACCCTAATAATAGTTTGGGTCGAATTGGGAATTCAAAAAAAATGAAAAAAAAATTACTATTCACGTGAATAATAATTTTTTTTATTCCAATTCCCAAAGTTCCCCCATCGTCATTCACCAATCTCTAAGCCACTATGGACCTCATAATGATCTGTTCAATAATTAAACACATTGAACCTTTATGATACTTCCTACAGCAATCATATATGCTGTTATTTTGTACTAGCACTGTACCATTGGATTTTACCTTTGTTTGTGTATGACCTTTTGGTTCCCCTCAAGTTGGACCATGAAATGAATCGTGAATAAGTAATTGAACATAAATTATCCTCCGATCAGATGGTCATTCGATTTCAATGACCAAGGTTGACATCTACAAACATGCCGGCCCCACATGAGAAGGAAATATACTAACCCTTATGTATGTGGATTTACATATGATACAGTCCATCGCCTCACTTTATCCCTAAATATTGCCTAGGGTAGGAAAATGTCTACAATATATGGTCAAAGGTATGAATTTTGATAGTGTCTGAATTCGTGCTAAACCCAATAATCTCACTGATTCTTCTGATGTCCATAGTCTCAATCACTGATAACACTATCAGCCGCGAACTGGAAGACTACTCTTATAAAAAATATTATCCGAGAGAGTGTTGATTCTATATATATCTTTACAAACTTCATTTGTTTCCTCACAAATAACCCATCATACCCGTGTAGACAGTAATGACCCATAGCGTCACTATTTTGTAAATGATATTGTATTATTGTACAAAATTAACTATGTAGTAATGAAATTGCCTTTTACCGTTTTGTAATTTATTTACTTTGAATTATAAATGGTAAAAGTCCCTATGATTAGTTCCGGATTGTGATGATATGAGACAGTATCAATCCATAAAGGTTTAATCATTAAATATCCCTAGTCGTAGTATTATCGAGATTGGACATCGATAATGCGGAATAGACTAGTACTGCACTTGTGCATGTTGTGAGGGCACAACGGCATAGTTCTCATATATTTAAGTATTGGATACTTATGCAAGTGCGGTAGGAGGTTGTGTTTTACCGATAGTACGGAAAACAGCTTCGCTCTGGATAGACCCCGCGGAGTCCCATTGGTAGTATGTCTGCGTGTCTATGGGAGTCCGCTTCAGGGTAGGTGCATATGATCTTAACCTGAGATTTGCATCGCTAGTACTTACGACAATCGGTAAAATTTAGGTTTGGTGGTCCAGGGCTTTAACGAGTTCTGTGTATACCTCTTCTGGGTTTATCGAGAATCGTAGTGTACTGGGTGTGATGTCAAGATGGAAGTATCACTTCAGACATATGGAGATGATGATCGCGAGGGATACAGAACGTACTCTATAATGGTTGCAACCATCGGGAAATATGACTAGGTCAGGATTATCCGATTCAAAGAGACTGGTTGCTTGATGTCCGATATGTGTATCGTACGGGGCAGACACATATCCAGCCCCAGGCCTTACATGTGATCATCCGATACTGGTTCGATATACACTATACTACGGTATACTACGCCTGTTATAGATCTAATATTCCAGTAAGAATATTTCTAGAGAATTGGGTAGGCATGGCGTTTTGCTAGAAGCTAACCTTGTCTTGTAAATCGGTAAAAACGTAGTACTTGGTACGTACGTGTTCGAATAGTTCGACAACCGGATTTACTGCCAACATATCTAGAGGTCTCTTGGGTCGCTTCCCGAAGATTCACCAATGACGTATGATTCAAACTCGATTAATCTTGGATTAATTACGGAGAGACTTTATCTTGGATAAAGTACTATATAAAGAGAGAGAACGATTAATTTAGAATTAATCGTAAAATTATTATATTCGATATAATAATCGGAATTCGATTTCGACGCGAAATTGAAATTAGATTTTAATTCGGGCAAACGAGTTAATTTAGAATTAATTCGTTAGCGACGTAAATAATAATTTCGCTAGGCGCAATTATTTATTTAAATTCGATTTAATTAACGTCGCGACGTAAGCTCGATTTCGGAAATATCGAACCCGAACGCGTGAGTGCACGTGGGCCCACTTTCATTTGGAAACGTGTGGGGCCCACATGACACTTGTCATTATTTGCATTATTTAATCAAGATGTATTGCATGAAGATAGTGTACAAAGCACTCAAGGGTATTGCATGGAAATTGAGTGTTAGACACTCTAAGTCTTTGCATGGTTTGTGTCATAAGTATATTATTTTAATATAATTATGACATAAATATAAATTGATTTTTGAGACAAAAATCAAATCCTCTCTCCCTCTCTAATTACCGAAACAGTGAGCTCTCAAAGCTCTCTCCATTCTTCATTTGTTTTGTGGCAAGACAAGAAGAAAGTGTGCTTGTTTGGAACTCTAACACACAACTTTGGCTAGCAACATCAAGGGATCATACAAGGTGTTATGGGAAACTCATCTTAGAGCTTGGAAGGATCAAACTTTGCTTGGAGCATTCTTTTCATCTTGGCCGAATCCTCCACTGCACAAAGGAGCAACTTGTTTCATCCATTGCATCCACATTCCGTTTTTGTGAGTATTGTTTCCGCCATTACTTCAATAGTTTCATTCTTATATATATTTTGCTTGTTTTTGATCTTGGGACATGGTTATTAGATTTCCAACAATGGTATCATTGAGCCTAAAAATGCATGCAAATATATTAGGATGTTATTTGGGGAAAATTGTTTGAAGCATGATTTGATGAGTTTGCTTGATTAAATATGCTTAGATGTATGTTAAATGGATTATACATCATCAATTTCATGGAAAATAAATTGGATTAATTTTTCCAACCCCAATGAGGCTTGGCCGAATACATGCAAGCATGTGGACTAGATGATTTTTTAATTTTAAGACATTGGATGACTTGAAATAATATGGAGATGATCATTTGTAACTTGATTGGATTGAAAACGAAATCGGAACCATATTAATCACCTTGGCCGAATGCTTGATGATGATTAGGGACTTGATTTTTTGATTAAATAATGTTGGACATGTATTTAAGATAAAAATATGATTAATAGATTAATTTGATATTTTGGGAATATTGATTTAAAGGATTAATCATGAAAATACACTTTAATTAATTAAGTTATAAAATTTGGAATTTTAAAATTTAGTTAATTGGGCTTAAATTGGAATTGGGCCTAAAACTATTATATTTGGTCATAAATGGGCTTGGTTGGGCCAAGTAGATTTGGACCATTTGGATTGGATCCAAAATGGGCCTAAATCACACCATTTAAGTCCAAATGTAATAAATGGGCTTTTATGTTTAATTGGGCCTTATGGGCTTGATATTGGTTTTATGGCAAATGAGGGTGATTCCTTATTGGGCTTGGAAATTGGGTTTGACCCACATTGACCAAGGCCCAAGCCTAATGAAATCAATAAAAGCCCATCGGACTTTAATTAAACGGACATTAGATGTTAGTTGGGCTTTGAGACCCAATAGTACTAGATTTGGAATCTAAGTTATAAAAGCACAATAAAAGTGTAAATATTTAATTTAGAATTAAATAAAAGGATTAGTATTGAATACGACTTAAATTGGATTTAACGAGTAGTTCGATATAATTCGTGAATTCATACCATATGTATTTATTCTCAAAACGAGTTGGACTCGCGCAAATGCAAACAATTGTTTGAACATTGTATTGTCACCTAATTAAAGACTAATTAATTGGATTTGATTGGTTGTATAACATGCCTTGAATGAATGAATGAATGTGGATGTGTTGTATGAATAGTGTATATCGGATGGATATTAGAAGGGAAGGGTAATTTTAGAAATTATTGTAAATTTGGAATTTATAAATTGGACCTGCGTGTCCAGCCTTATCTCTTTATCTCTTTGTATTCTCTTCTCACCTAATTCCCCTCAATGTAAATGAGGTTTCTCTTATTGTATTATGTAATTGGGTAGAAGTAGAATAGTGCTAGCGGGGAGAGGAAAGGAGTGATTTGTTCTAGGAACAAGTTGTTTATATATCCATCCGCATATCACTATTACTTTACTTTACGCGCTTTATGATGTTTTAGAAGCATGCTTAAGGGTGTATGATGATGAGACCTAACAAAGATAAATTAATTGGTTGCCAATTACGCGAAAAATCCCTCAAACAATATTAAGCGATTTTCCTTCCGTTGAATGATTCTTTCTCAAGATCCGAAATTGGCATTGGTTTGTTGGCCAAAGTCAAGACCTTTGTCAATTGATGTGTTTGAATCATGAGAGTTTTGTTCCACATCGGTGTCCTGTCCAAGTTGTGATTTGTTGGCCAAAGTCAAGATCACTTCTTGTCCATCGACATTGATTACGAAACTTTCCTTGTCAATGGGTCCCGCTTAACTGGAATCATTAGGTTTGTTGTGCCAAAGCCAAGGCTTAGTTGATTCAGAGGAAATGGTTAGGAAAATGTATTGGATACATTGACGTATGTATTATAGATATATATGTTTGACTTGGATGTCCACCTACCGGATCTAGGAATTGGATGGGATCCAATTGATCTTCGAGATCTACCTAGTTAAATATCATACAACTTGTTGGCCAAAGTCAAGGTTGTGTGTTATTTAACGGGATCCTAGCCCACTAGGAAATTGGATTTCCCGAGTACTCAACAGAGGGTTAGAGACTTGTAGAAAATAGTGGGAGGCTAGTATTGAGTTTGCAATTTCATTCAGATACTTAGCTTTACTCGCGTTTACAAAATTTATTTCGTCAATTTTTAACATTAGTTGGACTAATAAAATGTTATTTTTCTTGTAACAGTTTGACTGTACCCATTTTATCGTTAACTAGATAGTTGGACTATCGTAGTTAAGATGGCAAGCAAGGTAAATGTCCGTGACATCATCATGGGTGACAATGTCTTTAAGGGGACAAACTTTGCTGATTGGGAAATGAACCTAAGGATAGTCCTTGGGGCAGAGAGGATACTGTATACGATTCAGAGACCTCTCGGGCCTAAGCCCACTGAGCCACTTGAGCTGGAGTTATGGAAAACTCACAGATGATTGTGACACGGCTCAGTCGATCATGCTTGCTTCAATGACTCAACACTTTCGTCGCCAAAATAGGGACTTGGATCCTTATAATATGATGGCAAGATTGCAAGATCTTCACCGCACTAATAAGCGGATGGCGAGGTACGAGTTGGTGAAGAGAATCTTTCGCACCCGTATGACTGATGGTAGTTCTGTTGAGGTCCATGGGACTCAAATGATAGCCGATATTGATGAACTGGCTAATATGGGTATAGTCTTGGAGTCTGAGCTGGCTATAGATGTACTTCTACAGTCACTACCCGATACTTGGAAACAGATTGTCATCAACTACAAACTGATGAATTCGGATGACACTCTTGGAGAGTTGTTGTCAATTCTCAAGGAGTCAGAGAAAGAACTTCTGAAAGGCAACAAGCGCGAGGCGCACTTTGCAACAACATCTCAAACGCCGAAAGCTGGGCTCAAGGCAACTGGGGGTGTTAAGAAGAAGAAGCATAAGAACAAAGGCAAGGCCAAGTCAACAAAGGCTTCTGGGAAGCCAAGGGACAAGTCTCAAGATGTTTGCCTGAAATGCGGCAAAAGAGGTCACTGGAAGCGTGACTGCCGCATGAACAAGGGACATAAGGAGGACATACAGGCGGGCAAGGCTCCGGCCTCAGGTATGTTTGTTATTGAGATAAATATGACTACTTCCAGTCTTAATAAAAATTGGATTTTTGATTCTGGCTGTGGTTCTCATATTTGTACTGATGTGCAGGATCTGCATGATAGCAGGAGACTGGCTTCGGGGGAGGTAGATCTACGAGTTGGAAATGGAACTTCTGTTGCTGTTTTGGCCGTAGGCACTTTTGTTTTGGAACTGCCCTCGGGGCATGTACTTAAACTAAATGACTGTTATTTTGTTCCTAGTTTAACTAGGAATATTATTTCTGTATCTTTGTTAACCCAAACAGGGTACACTTTTGTATTTAAAAACACCAGGTGTTATTTATATATGAATGATGCAGAAATTTGCAGTGCTGATGCAAATAATGGTCTTTATATTTTGAATATAAATGAATCTCCAAAATGTAAAATAACAAACAAAAGGCTCAAAATGAGTAATCCAAAAGAAGAAACTTATTTGTGGCATTGTCGTCTGGGACACATCAACAAGACTCGCATATCCACACTTTCGAAGAGTGGGTACTTGGACGGATTTGATCCAAATTCATATGACGTCTGCGAATCTTGTTTATTAGGCAAAATGCCTAAATCACCTTTTAGTGGTAAAGGTGAACGCGCCACTGAACTGTTAGCCCTCGTTCATAGTGACGTTTGTGGGCCCATGTCTAGCCAGGCTAGAGGTGGATATCGATACTTCGTAACCTTTACGGATGATGCATCACGTTATGGTTATGTGTATCTAATGATGCACAAGTCGGAAACTTTTGAGAAATTCAAAGAGTTTCGACACGAAGTTGAAAAACAAACAGGCAAGAGTATTAAAACATTACGGTCGGACCGTGGTGGCGAATACTTAAGTAATGAGTTTCAAGATTACTTGAAAGAATATGGTATTCTTTCACAATGGACTCCTCCTGGAACACCACAATTAAATGGTGTGTCTGAACGGAAAAACCGTACCTTGCTTGACATGGTAAGGTCGATGATGAGTCGCACTGAGCTGCCTATATCCTTCTGGGGACATGCATTAGAAAGTGCAATTCTTATTTTGAATAGGGTTCCGTCAAAGTCTGTTGAACAGACTCCGTATGAGATATGGACAGGAAAGAAACCAGGTTTCTCATTCCTGAAGATTTGGGGTTGCTGGGCATACGTCAAACGTTTGGAAGGTACCAAACTTGAACCCAAATCAGATAAATGCCTATTTGTTGGATATCCTAAGGAAACCAAAGGATATTACTTCTATAACCCAAAAGAGAACAAAGTATTTGTTGCTCTACATGCGGTTTTCCTTGAGAAGGAATTCCTAAATGCAGTGTTTAGTGGGAGGAAAGTAGAACTCGATGAAAGTCGTAGTGATACTGTTCCTGGCAATGAATCAAGAACGGAACATGAACAGTCCATCCAGGATGAGACTGAACCACAATCTTCAATTACACAAGGACTACGTAGGTCGGAGAGAGTCAGGGTAATACCTGAGAGGTATGGATTCCTGATCTCACCTCATGTAGATATTAATCTTATTGAGGATACTGAACCGGCTACGTATGAGGAAGCGATACAGGGTATCGAATCCACTTTATGGCAAGAAGCCATGAAGGCCGAAATGGATTCCATGTATACCAACCAAGTTTGGACACTGGTTGATGCACCAGAAGGCGTAAAGCCTATTGGATGCAAATGGGTCTTCAAAAAGAAGACAGACATGGATGGCAACGTTCAAACGTACAAAGCTAGGCTCGTAGCGAAGGGGTATCGTCAACAACTTGGAGTTGATTATGACGAAACTTTCTCACCCGTTGCCATGATTAAATCCATTCGGATAATGCTTGCAATAGCTGCATATTACGATTACGAAATATGGCAGATGGACGTTAAAACCGCTTTCCTTAACGGAAACCTGTTGGAGGATGTTTATATGCAACAACCTGACGGTTTTATCGCACCAAGACTTGCAAACAAGGTTTGTAAGTTAAATCGGTCCATTTATGGACTGAAGCAAGCATCGAGGTCATGGAACCAACGTTTTGATGAGGTCATAAAAGAATATGATTTCATTCAAAACGTAGATGATCCTTGTGTATATAAGAAGGTTAGTGGGAGTGCACTGACTTTTATTGTCCTTTATGTCGACGATGTATTGCTTATAGGCAATGACATTCCCATGTTAACGTCGGTGAAAGCTTGGCTTTCATTGAAATTCTCCATGAAAGATCTGGGAGAAGCAGCTTTTATTCTAGGAATAAAGATCTACCGGGATAGATCTAGAAGCTACTTGGACTCTCCCAGAGTACATATATTGATAAAGTGTTGAAGAGATTCAACATGGATCAGTCCAAGAAGGGACTGTTGCCAACATCACATGGCGTCTTTCTATCTAGGGACATGTGTCCTAAAACACAAGATGAGAGAGACAACATGAGTCGGACTCCGTTCGCCTCGGCAGTCGGATCGATCATGTATGCCATGATATGTACACGACCTGATGTGTCCTATGCTTTGAGCATGTGCAGTCGATATCAGGCCGATCCAGGACAGGATCACTGGATGGCGGTTAAGAATATCCTTAGGTATCTTAAAAGAACTAAGGATGTTTTCTTAATCTATGGAGATGGAGAACTTGAGGTATCTGGGTATACCGATGCAAGTTTCCAAACCGACAGAGACGACTTCAAGTCGCAAACGGGTACATATTTTGCTTGAATAACGGAGCAGTGAGCTGGAAATCTTCCAAGCAAGATACTGTTGCCGATTCAGCAACTGAAGCGGAGTACATTGCAGCAGCTGAAGCAGCAAAAGAGGCAGTTTGGATCCGAAAATTCCTAATTGGATTAGGAGTAGTTCCGTTAGCAGCTGAGCCCGTTCCATTGTATTGTGACAATAGCGGGGCTATAGCACAGGCTAAGGAACCAAGGTCTCATCAACGATCCAAACATGTTCTTCGACGATTCCATCTGATTCGAGAGATCATACATCGTGGCGATGTGAAGATCGAGAAGATCGCATCAGAGGATAATATTGCAGATCCGCTGACGAAGGCTATTCCTCGGGAAAAGTTTGAGCGACATGTACATAGTTCAGGTATTAGATGCTTGAGTGACTGGCTATAGGCCAAGTGGGATTGTTAGACAGTAATGACCCATAGCGTCACTATTTTGTAAATGATATTGTATTATTGTACAAAATTAACTATGTAGTAATGAAATTGCCTTTTACCGTTTTGTAATTTATTTACTTTGATATATAAATGGTAAAAGTCCCTATGATTAGTTCCGGATTGTGATGATATGAGACAGTATCAATCCATAAAGGTTTAATCATTAAATATCCCTAGTCGTAGTATTATCGAGATTGGACATCGATAATGCGGAATAGACTAGTACTGCACTTGTGCATGTTGTGAGGGCACAACGGCATAGTTCTCATATATTTAAGTATTGGATACTTATGCAAGTGCGGTAGGAGGTTGTGTTTTACCGATAGTACGGAAAACAGCTTCGCTCTGGATAGACCCCGCGGAGTCCCATTGGTAGTATGTCTGCGTGTCTATGGGAGTCCGCTTCAGGGTAGGTGCATATGATCTTAACCTGAGATTTGCATCGCTAGTACTTACGACAATCGGTAAAATTTAGGTTTGGTGGTCCAGGGCTTTAACGAGTTCTGTGTATACCTCTTCTGGGTTTATCGAGAATCGTAGTGTACTGGGTGTGATGTCAAGATGGAAGTATCACTTCAGACATATGGAGATGATGATCGCGAGGGATACAGAACGAGTACTCTATAATGGTTGCAACCATCGGGATAATATGACTAGGTCAGGATTATCCGATTCAAAGAGACTGGTTGCTTGATGTCCGATATGTGTATCGTACGGGGCAGACACATATCCAGCCCCAGGCCTTACATGTGATCATCCGATACTGGTTCGATATACACTATACTACGGTATACTACGCCTGTTATAGATCTAATATTCCAGTAAGAATATTTCTAGAGAATTGGGTAGGCATGGCGTTTTGCTAGAAGCTAACCTTGTCTTGTAAATCGGTAAAAACGTAGTACTTGGTACGTACGTGTTCGAATAGTTCGACAACCGGATTTACTGCCAACATATCTAGAGGTCTCTTGGGTCGCTTCCCGAAGATTCACCAATGACGTATGATTCAAACTCGATTAATCTTGGATTAATTACGGAGAGACTTTATCTTGGATAAAGTACTATATAAAGAGAGAGAACGATTAATTTAGAATTAATCGTAAAATTATTATATTCGATATAATAATCGGAATTCGATTTCGACGCGAAATTGAAATTAGATTTTAATTCGGGCAAACGAGTTAATTTAGAATTAATTCGTTAGCGACGTAAATAATAATTTCGCTAGGCGCAATTATTTATTTAAATTCGATTTAATTAACGTCGCGACGTAAGCTCGTATTTTCGGAAATATCGAACCCGAACGCGTGAGTGCACGTGGGCCCACTTTCATTTGGAAACGTGTGGGGCCCACATGACACTTGTCATTATTTGCATTATTTAATCAAGATGTATTGCATGAAGATAGTGTACAAAGCACTCAAGGTATTGCATGGAAATTGAGTGTTAGACACTCTAAGTCTTTGCATGGTTTGTGTCATAAGTATATTATTATTTAATATAATTATGACATAAATATAATTGATTTTTGAGACAAAAATAAATCCTCCTCTCCCCTCTCTAATTACCGAAACAGTGAGCTCTCAAGCTCTCTCCAATTCTTCATTTGTTTTGTGGCAAGACAAGAAGAAAGTGTGCTTGTTTGGAACTCTAACACACACTTTGGCTAGCAACATCAAGGGATCATACAAGGTGTTATGGGAAACTCATCTTAGAGCTTGGAAGGATCAACTTTGCTTGGAGCTTCTTTTCATCTTGGCCGAATCCTCCACTGCACAAAGGAGCAACATTTGTTTCATCCATTGCATCCACATTCCGTTTTTGTGAGTATTGTTTCCGCCATTACTTCAATGTAGTTCATTCTTATATATTTTGCTTGTTTTTGATCTTGGGACATGGTTATTAGATTTCCAACAAACCCTTATGACCGGATCTTTGAACTGGGGAAGGAGAATGTCAAGTTATTTGATCCACACATAAGATTGTAAGACCTCAGTCAAGGACTAGTCAAATATATCGATACATGAAATTCTCACTACACATTGATCACACTTCATATAAAACTTTCGGTGGCATTCGATGGACAGAGTACCTTATGCCTCCATGTGATACCAACGGACAGATCTTCGCTATAGCCCTATGAGATTCGATACCACCACTTAGGGGGATCATATCATCAGCTAGTCTCTCCACTTTGTGAACCCCAGATTATTACAAAACTATGACTAGGACATTTAAGAGTAATGATTCTCATAATGCGTGGAAACCATCGTCTCATTACTCCAAGGGCTATATTACATGTTTATGATTCAAATATGATGTAACAGTATAATAAAGATTTCCATTTATAATTCATTAAATATTACAAATACATTTACATATAGCCCATCCACAAGTTGGGTATAGGGCATATCCCTAACAATCTCCCATTTGCACTATTATGTTTTTGTTGAGTCGAACCCTTTAGTCAGATAATCTGTAAGATTATCTTCTATGGGTATTTTCTCTATAATAACTCTTTTCTCTCAAAATCTCCCTGATGAGATGAAATCGCCTGAGTAATGATGGATTTTGGTGGGACCTTGGTTTCCTTTGATTGAGCAATGGCGCCCGTGTTTGTCACAGTACAATCGTGATCCATTCTTTTATCACGGGAGGAAGCACTTCCAGACTCGTGATGAACTTCTTTATCCAGACTGCTTCTTAGCTGCCTCGATGCTGCAATATACTCTCTATACTTCGCTTCAGGGGTGGAGTCCGATGTAGTTGACTGCTTTGAGCTTTTCCAACTTACAATACACGCACCGCCATTTAAATTAACAGATATCCTGTTTGCGATCTGCTGTCATCTTGGCTTCTCTATGGTCTGAAAGCTCACATCACAGTAACCATGAATTTCATCTCTCGAACAATCTCCGTATTCAAAACCACATCCTTAGTTCTTTCGTCTCAGTACTTTAGGATTATTTTGACAGCTGCCCAGTGTTGCTCACCAGGATTTCCTGATACCCCTGCCATATACTAAGAGCATAAGAGACATCAGGTCTTGTACATAGCATGGCATACATGATCGATCCTATTGCTGAAGCATAAGGGATCCTACTCATACGCTCTCTATCTGAAGGAGTATGTGGACATTGCTCCTTAGATAATTTGATTTCATGACAAGTAGGTAAATTACCTCTTTTGGAATCTTCCATTTTGAATCTTTTCAAAACTTTATCTATGTACGTAGATTGAGAAAGTCCTAACAACCTCTTAGATCTATTACAGTAGATCTTAATGCCAAGGATGTAGGCTGCTTCTCCCAAAACTTTCATGGAGAAATTCTGAGATAACCATTGCTTGGTGGCTTGCATCATGGGAATATCATTCCCGATGATTAATATGTCATCGACATATAATACAAGAAATACAACAGCACTCCCACTACTTTTCCTGTAAACACAAGGCTCGTCTACATTTTTGATGAAGTCAAATTCTTTGATTGTCTCATCAAATTGTATATTCCAACTTTTGGAGTCTTGCTTGAGTCCATAAATGGATCGTTTAAGCTTGCATACTTTATTATGATCATCCTTAGATGCAAACCCCTCAGGTTGTATCATATAGACTTCCTCTACGAGGTTCCCATTAAGGAAAGTTATTTTGACATCCATCTGCCAAATCTCATAATCAAAGTGTGCAGCTAGTGCCAGTAAAATTCAAATGGACTTTATCATTGCAACAGGCAAGAAGGTTTCGTCATATTCAATTCCTAGGATTTTTCTATAACATTTCGCCACCAACCTAGCCTTATAGGTTTCGATGTTGCCTTCTCCATCAGTTTTACGCTTGTAAATCCACTTGTAGCCTATGGGTTTTATCCCTTCAGGTGCATCTACCAAGTCCCAGACTTGGTTCTGATACATAGAGTCTATTTCAGATTTCATGGCCTCAAGTCACTTGACTGAATTAATGTCACGCATTGCTTCGTCATAACTGGTGGGATCGTCATTATCAATGACATGATCATGTTCCTCATCAATATGGAAACCATATCTTTCAGGCTCGTGTCTTTCCCTACCAGGCCTTCTGAGTTCATAACCTTGTGGTTGTTCCGTCGCTGCCCTTTTGAGGGGCATGGGGTTTAGTTCTATGTTAGTTTTTTCTTCTCGTACCTCATCGAGGTCAAGTCTATTCCCACTATATTTCTTGAGAAGGAATTCATTCTCTAGAAATTTAGCATTTCGTGAGACAAATGTTATTTGTTCATTTGGGACGTAGAACACGTATGCTCTTGAGTTCAAGGCATATCCTACAAACTTACATTTAACTGCCATATCATGCAATTTGTTAGTTTGTGTGAGCTTGACATATGTGTCACATCCCAAATTCTTAGATAATTAAGACTCTGACGTTTCCCAGACCATAACTCATATGGTGTTTGACTAACAGTCTTGGAAGGAACTTGGTTTAGTAGTAGTGTTGTAGTTTCTAAAGCAAGACCCCAAAATGAAAGAGGTAGATTCGTGTCTGGCATCATTGATCGGACCATATCTAATAATGTCTGATTTCTCCTTTCGGAGACCCCATTATGCTGTGGAGTTCCTGGAGGAGTCCACTGGGAAACAATGCTATTTTCTCTCAAGTAATCTTGAAATTCTTTGCTTAAGTATTCACCACCTCGGTCAAACCTTAGTGACTTAATACTTTTATTAAGTTGGTTTTCTACTTCAGCCTTGAAGTCTTTGAATTTCTCAAAGGCTTCAGATTTGTACCGCATAAGGTACACATACCAATATCATGAATGATCATCGATAAAGGTAATGAAGTAGGAGAATCCACCTTTAGCGGTGACTGATATTGGTCCGTATACATCAGAGTGTATAAGTTCTAATGTCTCCACTGCACGATGTCCTTTACTTTTGAAGGGTAATTTGGTCATTTTACCAAGTAAACAAGACTCACAAGTTCCATAAGGTTTATATTTGAAGGGTTTGAAATATTCATCCTTATGTAGCTTAGTTAATCTTGTTTCATTGATATGACCTAAGCGATTGTGCCATAGAAGTGATTCATTAAGATTATTCGAGTTAACGTTGTATATATTAAAGGTTGAACATTCTTTGTTAGTTTGTAAGACATAGATACCATTATTCAAAATACCATCTCCATATTTTATTTCATTGAAATAAATAAAACATTCATTATAACTTATTAGGCATGAAAAGCCATTATTACATAAAGAAGAAAATGAAATGATGCTCTTTACTAGAGAATGTACATAAACACAATATTCTAAGTCTAAAACTAAACCATTCGGAAAAACTAATGAATAATTCCCCACGCAAAATGCAGCCAGTTTTGCTCCATTACCCATGCGTAAGTCAACCTCCCCATGACGAAGTCTCCTACTGTTTCTCAGGCCCTGTACATTGTTACACAAGTGAGTCCAACAACCGGTGTCAAGCACCCAAGTAGAAGGTTCAAAGTTTTGATAATATAGTTCAATCATATACAACATACCTGAAGCATTGAGCTTCTTGGCCTCTTGGGCTTCCTTAGCTTCCTTGGCTTTCAAGGATCTGCAGTCTTTCTTCCAAGACCCTTCTTTCCACAAAAGAAATATTTCCTCTTTCCCTTTTTTCTTCTCCACCTTACAATTGGGCTTTAGGTGATCTGGAGCCTTGGCCTTGCCCTTAATTTTTTTTTGGGCCTCGTGGCTTCAAGTCCGTACCCGTAAGTATGACAGAGGTTTTAAGCTCCGGTTTCAAGTCCTTCTCTGCTTGCTTTATCAGATTGTGCAATTCTGCTAAAGTAGCTTCTTATCAGACAGATGAAACTGCATAATAAATTTAGAGAATTCTTTTGGTAAGGACTGAAGAATTAGATCGTGACCTATCTCATGATCCATGATGAACCCGAGGTTGGCCAATTTTTCAATATGGCCAATCATCTTAAGTACATGTCCACTAACAGATCCTTCCTTATACCTTGTTTGGAATACGGCACATGTGTTGGACAATTATGACCCACAGCGTCACTATTTGTACAGATCATGGTGTTGTTGTACAAATTAACTATGTGACAAAGGAGATTTCACTCTTATCATTTGTGATTAGATCACCTAGATGTATAAATGATAGGAGGTCCCTATGATTTGTTCCTGAATTTAGAATGATATGAGACAGTATCAATCCACGAATGATAAATCATTAAATATCCCTAGTCAGAGTATTATCGAGATTGGACATCGATAATATGTAAAAGACTAGTATTGCACTTGTGCGCGTTGTGAGGGCATAACGGCATAGTTCTCATATATTTGGGTATATGATACTCATGCAAGTGTAATAGGAGGTTGTGTTTTACCGATGGTATGGGAAACAGCTTCGCTCTGGATAGACCCCCTCGGAATTCCATTGGTAGTATGACTATGTGTCTATGGAAGTCCGAAATCAGGGTAGGTGTATTTGGTCTTAACCTGAGACTTGCACTGCTAATACTTGCGACAATCAATATACTTTGGTTGCAGTCGTCCAGGGCTTTAACAGGTTCTTTGTACGCCAATGTTGGGTATATTGAGAATTGTAGTGTGTTGGGTGTGATGTCAAGATGGAAGTATCACTCCAGTCATAGTGGAGATGATGGACACAAGAAGGATACGGGACTAGTTCTCTTAAATACTGCAGCTATCGGGATATTATGACAAGGTCATGTATATCCGATTATAGAGACTAGTTACCAGACATCCGACATGTGCTTCGTACGGGGCAGACACAATTCCAGCCCCAGGCCTAGCACGTGATCATCCGATATTGGATCGACATACACAATACTACGTATACTACGCCTGATATAGATCCTTTATTCCTGTAATGATATTTTTGGAGAATCGGGTAGGCGTGGCGCTTTGCTAGAAGCCAACCTTGTCTTGTAAATCGGTAAAACGTAGTACTTGGTACTTACGTGTTCGGATAGTCCGACGACCGAATTTACTGCCAACATATCCGGGGATCTCATGGGTCACTTCCCGAAGATTCACCGATGACGTATGACTCGCACTCTAAATTAATCTGGGATTAATTAGAAGAGAGAGAAAATTAATCTGGGATTAATTACGGAGATATTTTATCTGGGATAAAATATCATTAAAAGAGAGATAACGATTAATTTGGAATTAATCGATAAATTAATATATTTGATATATTAAACAAAAATTGGATTTCGATGCGGAATTAAAATTAGATTTTAATTCGGGCGAACGAATTAATTTAGAATTAATTCGTTAGCGACGTGAATAGTAATTTTGCTAGGCATGATTATTTAATTAAATTAGATTTAATTACGTCGCAACGGAAAATTCGTTAATTTGGAATTAGCGAACCCGAGCCCGGGATTGTTTATGAGCACATTCGCATTTCGAATTCGAGTGCAGCACGCAAGTCACATCAAGCATCAAATCGCTAGTCGCATCAAGCTTCAAATCACATGTCACTTTGAGTGAGGTGACAATTTGTCACTTGATTGATGTGAATAGTGATAGATGT
Organism: Zanthoxylum bungeanum; assembly: GCA_019454045.1. NCBI lineage: Eukaryota > Viridiplantae > Streptophyta > Magnoliopsida > Sapindales > Rutaceae > Zanthoxylum > Zanthoxylum bungeanum. The sequence goes on along the minus strand of SKCR01037024.1, from coordinate 40,220 downwards.
TGATGGAGGTGGTTGTGTGCATTGATTTCCAAATTTTGGAAAGTATATACAACTTTTGGTCTTGATTTTTGCATAAGGTTTTTGAAACCAAAAACACACACAACTCTCTCTCCTTTTTCTCTCTTCTCACACGCCCAAGGGGCTGCCACTTCTCTCTTCTATTCTGCTCACTGCCGTGAGCTAAAAGAAGCAAGAGTGTGATGATTTTGCGGCAAAATCATCAAGAGCTAGAACTCTGAGAGACATGCGAAGGTGATAGGGAAGTCCACCCATGAGCTTGGAATCAAATCACGAAGCTTGGAGCTTGACGGAGATGGATTGAAGCCGAAAATGGAGATGAGCAAACTGCTCACTGCCGGGAACTACAGAGGCAGAAAATGAAATTTTTGTTGCCTCCCGCGTCGCTCAACCGATCGATGTGAGTATTCCGTGACTTTCTCGATTACATTCACACATGTTTTTATGCTTTTGATTCGATCCTTGGAACCGTAGAACTCCAACAATGGTATTAGAGCGTTGTTAAAATCATGAAACGAACTTAGGGTTAAAATTTGGGTATTTTGCTTGGAGCATGATTTTGTCAAATTGAGTGTTTGGTTATGTTTATTTGATGTTAACTTAGAGTTATATATGACTAATTTGGAGAAAAATTGATTGGATCAACTTTCCCCAAATTTTTTATCATGGCCGAATGGTACCCTAAAATTATGGCTCTTGGAATTTTTTGATTTTGATTCATTGGATGACTTGATATCAATTGGGAATTGTTGATTTAATGTTGAATTGAATTAATTGGATTGAAATCAAATCGGACATAAAATTAACCCCATTGCCGAGAGTTAAAGCATGTGAAAATGGGTTTGATTTTTGATCAAAATATGTTGGACACTAATTGATGTAATTGAGAATGATTAATTAGGCTAATTGGTGTTTTGGAAATTTTAATTTGGGTGATTAATTATGTAATACACTTTAGTTTAATTAAATGTGAAATTGGATTTTGTAATTTAATTAAATTGGGCCTAATTTTGGAAATTGGACTTTGAATGTTGTTATTGGGCTAATTGGGCTTGGTTGTACCAAGTTAGGTTTAGGCCAAATGGATTGGATCCAATTGGGCCCAAAACCGTATCCATAAAGCCCAAATGCGACTAATGGACCTTTAAAGTTTAATTGGGCCTAATGGGCCTAAATTGATTTCTGGGCTTATGGGGTAACTCCCGGATTGGATTTTGGTTATTCGGTTTGACCCGAGTTGACCAAAAGTCCACCCCTCAAGAAATTAATTAAAAGCCCATTGGACTTTAATTAAATTGATGTTGGACGTTAATCGGGCTTTGAGACCCGTAGCGATTAAATTTGGAATTTAAGTCGTAAAGGTTCGTAATTAAAGTGTAGTTTTTAATTTGGAATTAAATAGCGAATTAGATTTGAATGCATATTAAATTGGATTTAATGATGTAGTTTAATTTAATTCAAGAATATGTACTTTGAGTACCTATTGGCAAAACGAGTTTGACTCGAGCAAAATCAAATCGTTGTTTGAACATTGGATGGTCACTAATTATCAGATTAATTAATTTGATTAGATTGATTGATAACATGCTTGTATGAATACATGGTAGCAATGCATGAATAATGTATATCGGATGGATATTAGATGGGTGGGACAATTTTAGAAATTGTTGTAATAAATTTGATTTATTAATTGGACCTGCATGTCCAGCCTTATACCTTCATATTCTTTGTATTCTCTTCTCACCTACTCCCCTCAATGTAAATGAGGTTTCTTTAGAAGTGTAGTGTAACGGGTAGAAGTAATACATGTGCTAGCGGGAGAGAGAAATGGAGAGATTTGATCTAGGATCAATATGTAAAGTATCCATCCACATATCATTATTATTTTATTTATACGCGCTTTATTATATGTTTAGAATGCATGTTTAAGGGTGTATGATGATGAGACCTTAACAAAGATAATAAATTGGTTGCCAATTTGCACTTGAAAAACCCTCAAACAATATTAAGCGTTTTTCCTTCCATTGAGTGATTCTCACTCAAGATCCGAGACTGGCATTGGCTTGTTGGCCAAAGTCAAGGCCTTTGTCCGTCGAGGATGTGTTTGAATCACGAAGGCTTTGTTCCATATCAGTGTCTTGTCCAATTTGTGGTTTGTTGGCCAATGTCAAGACCACTTCTTGTCCATCGACATTGATTACGAAGCTTTCCATGGTCAATGGGTCGCGCTTAACTGGGATCACTAAGTTTGTTGTGCCAAAGTCAAGGCTTAGTTGATTCAGAGGAAAAAGGTTAGGTAATACATTGGATGTATTGGCATATATAAGATATATGTTTCGGATTTGGATGTCCCCCTACTGGATCTAGGAATTGGATTGGATCCAATCGATCTTAGAGATCTACCTAGTTAATTATCATACAATTTGTTGGCCAAAGTCAATATTGTGTGATATTTAACGGGATCCTAGCCCGCTAGGAAACACGGTTTCCCGAGTACTCGACAGAGGGTTAGAGGCTCGCCGAAAAAATAGTGGGAGGCAAGAATTGAATTTGCAATATTCGTTTAATTACTTGCCATACGCGCTCATTCAAATATCATTCGTCAAATAAATTAAATGTTAGTTGGACTAATATTTAAATGTTGTTTTAAATAAATAGTTGGACTATATTCAAACTATTCATTTATAGTTGATTTTATAATTGGATTATAGTCATCAATATAATTGATTTTAATCTATTAAATTATAGTTGATTAAATAGTTGGACTATTGTAATCATTATAATAAATAGTACCAAAATCGTTGATTAAATAGTTATACTATTAAAATCAAGATATAAATTGAAAGATTGACATTTAAAACATAATCCTAGGGAAAATGTATTTAAATGGTTTAATTTTCAAATTGGGAATAAATTTCAGGATGGTCCTGGAAAATAATAAGTTACTTTATTTAATAAAATAACATATTATGCCTAAGCCAGGAGTTAAGCAAATAGTAGAGCATAATCTTTGGAAGATTTATGTAATGATAACTTTTGTACTTAATCCATTATACTTACCGCAGTAGACTCCTTAATTTCTGAATCAGAACTAAGGATTAAATCCTTAAAGTATGATAATGAAATTGAAGGATCTTCATAGATCTATACTTAGATGTTAGAAATACTAAATTGTAAAAATAACTCTTGGAGAGTTAATGACTATTCTCAAGGAGACAAAGTCAAAGTTTGCAATAAGGCAAGTAGCGCAAGGCGCACCTTACTTCGATATTCTAGAAACCCGAGGCTTGGCCAAAGGCTTCTGGAGTATTGAAAAGGGCAAAGGCAAAATCATTATAATCTTCTGGGAAAATAAAGGACATATCCCAAAATGTCTGCCTAAATGTGGCAAACAGGGATCGCGGAAGCGTGACTGCCGTTTGAACAAAGCAGACATGAAGGAATTGAAGATGGTGCAAGGCTCCGACTTCAAATATGTTTGTCAAGATTATGTTCTCTACTAGTATTAAATTGGATTTTAAATACTTAGTATGGTACATAAATTTATACTGGTGTTCAAAATCTGCTTTGAGCAGGATACTGACTTCAATTGAGATTAATCTGCGAATTGGAAATGGGACGAAAGTCGCTGTTTCAACCGTAGATACCTAATTTAGAAACTACCCTTTGGGTGTTTACCTAAATTTGGAAACTGTTATAATGTAACTAGTTTGACTAGATACATTATCTCTATATCAGTGTTTAACCCGCTGCGGGTGAACCTTTATATTCTAGAACACTAAAGTGTTTTATTATATAAAGATGATATTGAGATAAACACATTAGATGTGAATAACAGAATTTATATTTTGAATATAAATAAATCTCAAATATATAACATGACAAACAAACAGCTCAAACTGATTTGATCAGAAGAAACTAATAGTGGCATTGTTGTCTGGGACGCAATTAAACAAGAATCGTATATCCGCACTTTTGAAGAGTGGGTACTATGACTGATTTGATCCCATTCAAATAAAGTCTACGAATCTAGTTTATTAGGCAAAGTGCCTAAAACACCTTTACTTGGTAAAAGTGTAAATGCCACCAATCTGTTAGCCCTAGTTCATAGTGAAACTAGAGGGCCCATGTCTAACTAGGCTAGATGTGGATATGAATATTTCATGACCTTTACGGATGTGGCATCGCGTTATGGTTATGTGTTTCTTTTGAAACACAAATCGAAAACTTTTAAAGTTTCGACATGAAATAGACAAACAGATCGGCTAAAGTATTAAATCGTCACGGTAAGACCGTAATGAAAATACTTAAGCAATAAGTTTCTAATATACTTGAAAGAGTATAGTATTCTTTCAAATGAGGACTACTTCTGGAACACGTCAATTTGACGGTGTGTCCGAACTGAGAAACCGAATTTTGTTAGACATGATAAGGTTAATCATGAGTCGCTCTGAGCTACCATTTCCTTCAATGGATAAGCATAAACAGTGTAAGAACTTATTTTAAATAAGGTTCCATAATGATATGTTTGACAGATTTCATATTAGATATGAACAGGAAAGAAACCGGGTTTCTCATTCCTGATAATTTGGGATGCTAGGCATATGTTTGGATGATACCAAACTAAAACCCAAATTGGATAAGTGCCAAATGTAGGTTATCCTAGGGAAACAATAAGCATAGTGCTTATACATCTCACCAGAGAACAATTAGATTGTTGTTCGCCATGTGGTTTTCCTAAGAGGAATACCGATATGCAGTTGTAAGTGGGAGGATAGTAAAACTCGATGAAAATCGGAGTAATACTATTCTAGGCACTGATTCCTAACGGAACACAAATAGTTCATCAAGGATGAAACTGTTACCATTAATCTTCGAATACACAAGAACCGCGTAAGTCGGAGAGAGTCAGAAAACAACCTAGGGTATGGGTTTCTGATCTCACCTTATAAAGATGTCTATCTTATTGAGGTATACCAACTGACTACGTATGAGGAAGTGATACAAGGTATCAACTCCCTTATTATGACAAAGTATCATGAATCTGAAATGGATTCCATGTATATCAACAAGTTTGGATACTAGTTGATGTACCGCAAGGCATTGTGCCTATTGGTACTATAAGTCTTCAAGGAAGACACACATGGATGGCAACATACCAACGTATAAAGCTAGGCTTTTAGCGGAAATGTATCGTTATCAACATTGTGTTGATTACGATTCAACCTTTTACCCGTTGCCACGGTAAATCCATTTGGATAAAGCTTACAAACGCTGCATGTTTCATTTATGAAATATGACAGCTGAACGGGAAAATCGCTTTCCTAAAAAGGAAACCTTTTGGAGGATGTTTACAACATTCTGTCGATTTTGTCGTACCAAAACTAGCAAACAAGGTTTGCGGGTTAATCGATCCATGTTTGGATTGAAGCAAGCATTAGGTTCTTGGAATTATCGTTTTGCTGTAATCATAATGATTTATGATTTAATCAAAACGTAAAAGATTCTTATGTATATAAAGAGGGTTAGTGGGAGCGCAATGACAGTGGATGTCCTATAAATAATGATAATATGTCATTTCTTGGAAATGATATTCCCAAATGACAATCGGTGAAAGCTTGGCTTTCGAGAAAACTCTCCGAGAAACCGTACATTGAAAAATGTACGTGACCTGGTGTGTCTCATATGCTTTGAGCATATGGATTCACAAACAGGACAATCCAAGTGATAGCCACTGGATTGATATTAAGAACATCCGTTAGTATCTTAGAGAACTAAGGATGCTGTCTTAATCTATGGAGAAATAGAACTTTAAGTGACTGGGATCACTGCTGCAAGTTTCCAAACCGATAAAGATGACTAAAGTCGCAAATGGTACTATACAGTTTGAATAACGGAACAGTGAGCTGGAAATCTTCCAAGCAAGATACTGTTACCGAATAAACAACAAATGCGGGTTATTGCTGCAGCTGAGGCAGCAATAGAAGACTTTTGGGTCGATAATAATCTAATTAGTTTAGATATAATTCTGTTAACGGCTGAGCTAGGCGTCAACGTAGGCTAAAGAATTAATGGTCTCATCAACGATCCAGATATATACTTCGATATTCATCTGATTCGTTCGGATCATACATCGTGGCGATATTATGATCAAATAAATCACATCAGATGATAGTCATGCAAATCCGCTGACGAAGCATTTCTCAGCAGTTTGAGCCAACCGTACATAGTTCGGGTGTCAAACACTCGAGTGACTGGCTATAGGCCAAGTGGGAGATTGTTGGACAATTATGACCCATAGCGTCACTATTTGTACAGATCATGCTGTTGTTGTACAAATTAACTATGTGACAAAGGAGATTGTACTCTTATCATTTGTGATTAGATCATCTAGATGTATAAATGATAGGAGGTCCCTATGATTTGTTCCTGGATTGAGAATGATATGAGACAGTATCAATCTACGAAGGATAAATCATTAAATAACCCTAGTCAAAGTATTATCGAGATTAGACATCGATAAATACGTAAAAGACTAGTATTACACTTGTGCGCGTTGTGAAGGCATAACGACATAGTTCTCATATATTTGGGAGGATACTCATGCAAGTGTAATATGAGGTTGTGTTTTACCGATGGTACGGGAAACAGCTTCGCTCTAGATAGACCCCCTCAGAATTCCATTGGTAGTATGACTATGTGTCTATGGAAGTCCGAAATCAGGGTAAGTGTATTTGGTCTTAACCTGAGACTTGCACCGCTAATACTTGCGACAATCAATATACTTTGGATGCGGTCGTCCAAGGCTTTAACAGGTTCTGTGTACGCCAAAGCTGGGTATATTGAGAATCGTAGTGTGTTGGGTGTGATGTCAAGATGGAAGTATCACTCCAGTCATAGTGGAGATGATGGTCACGAAGGATACGGGACTGGTTCTCTTAAATGCTGCAGCTATCGGGATATTATGACAAGGTCATGTATATCCGATTATAGAGACTAGTTACCAGACATCTGACATGTGCTTCATACGGGGAAGACACAATTCCAGGCCCAGGCCTAGCACGTGATCATCCGATACTGGATCGACATACACAATACTACGTATACTACGCCTGATATAGATACTTTATTCCTGTAAGGATATTTCTGGAGAATTGGGTAGGCATGGCGCTTTGCTAGAAGCCAACCTTGTCTTGTAAATCGGTAAAACGTAGTACTTGGTACTTACGTGTTCGGATTGTCCGAGGACCGAATTTACTGGCAACATATCTGGGGATCTCATGGGTCGCTTCTCGAAGATTCACCGATGACGTATGACTCGCACTCTAAATTAATCTGGGATTAATTAGAAGAGAGAGAAAATTAATCTGGGATTAATTACGGAGATATTTTATCTGGGATAAAATATCAATAAAAGAGAGATAACGATTAATTTGGAATTAATCGATAAATTAATATATTTGATATATTAAACGAAATTGGATTTCGACGTGGAATTAAAATTAGGTTTTAATTCGGGCGAACGAATTAATTTAGAATTAATTCATTAGCGATGTGAATAGTAATTATGCTAGGCATGATTATTTAATTAAATTAGATTTAATTACGTCGCAACGGAAAATTCGTTAATTTGGAATTAGCGAACCCGAGCCCCGGATTGTTTGCGAGCGCATTCGCATTTCGAATTTGAGTGCAGCACGCAATTTGTCACTTGATTGATGTGAATAGTGATAGATGTTGATGAAGGTGGTTGTGTGCATTGATTGCCAAATTTTGGCTCCAAAACTTGTTGACTTTTGGAAAGTATATACAACTTTTGGTCTTGATTTTTGCATAAGGTTTTTAAAACCAAAAACACACACAACTCTCTCTCATTTTTCTCTCTTCTCACAGGCCCAAGGGGCTGCCACTTCTCTCTTCTATTCTGCTCACTGCCGTGAGCTAAGGGAAGCAAGAGTGTGATGATTTTGTGGCAAAATCATCAAGAGCTAGCACTCCGAGAGATATGCGAAGGTGATAGGGAAGTCCACCCATGAGCTTGGAATCAAATCACGAAGCTTGGAGCTTGACGGAGATGGCCTGAAGCCGAAAATGGAGATGAGCAAACTGCTCACTGCCGGGAACTTCAGAGGCAGAAAATGAAATTTGTATTGCCTCCCGCGTCGCTCAACCGATCGATGTGAGTATTCCGCGACTTTCTCGATTATATTCACACATGTTTTTATGTTTTTGATTCGATCCTTGGAACCGTAGAACTCCAACAACATGACACTTGGAATCTCACGATATGAACGGAAGTTGCATACAACTTCTTCAAGTGAAAGATGATGGTTTGAGCATCCATATCTTCGTGAGCTTTCTGAAGTTCATCCGACATATAGCCAAGCATTATGCAAACTGCTTGCTCATCATCATCGACGTGTTTCTTCCAAGCATCAAATGTATCTTGGTTAGTATCTTCATCGGGTTTAGGGGGAAATGGTATTTCAAGAACATAGAAAATCTTTTCTTGTCGTGAGACAATTTTAAGGTTTCTAAACCAGTCATTGTAGCTGTCCCCTTTGAGCTTATGCTCATCAAGGATGGAATGAAGTGATACTCTGTTTTCCATTTGAAAGTTTGTGAAATATTTTAACCCACCTGTTAAGAGAAAATGTTAAAATTAGGAATATGTTTTCATTAATGTTTCATAATAACATGGGCTTTTAATATTATGAAGTTGCTCTCACTCAATTGTTTTAAAATTTTAAGCAAATTGCATCAACCCCAATATGATGGATTTCTTGTGGGCAAGGATCCTATTATCATCATTTCATAACTCCGACTAGGGCCGGTCGTTATAAAATACGATAATTAGGTAGGTTCCCGACCATTTATGATATAAATCACAATTCCTTGATCATTGGGTTGGGCAATCGAACATGTCATAGCTTATGATAGTCCTTGTGGACACCCAATCTTTGCCACTAAGTTATAAGACCACGCCTAAGGGTCATTGCGTCTTATGACTCAGAAAATTCAAACTATTATCAATAGTACGATTTAGGGACAAATTGGTATTGGTCAGTCTGGTAAAGCCTAGTCCTGCCAATACGGTTTAAGCCTTTTGGGTCTATACTTTACAATGGGAGGCAAATTTTACACTTAAATTATTATTGAGGATTTTAGCAAGTTTAAGTGAATAACTTTCAAATGGATTCCTCCATTGAAAATTCCTCAGAGGGAGGGTGGAGCGAACTCTCTTAAATACCCTTACCACTTAGGCTCTTATTGCCTTGGTGACAGGAATAAACAATAGATCCTCCAAATTAGTCAAACACTTTAAATATGCTATAAGGTAAGCTTTGGGTAAATGATTATCTAGATTTCTTCACAGCTTTTCCTTTTGGCTATAAAAATGTAGTGAGTGAAGGAATACACCAAATCATTATCTAACTCTAGTAATACCTTTGGTTAAATTAACTTTAGTTTGGAAAGTTTTATTAACCCCTTGGTCCTAACCCACTTGTATCTTTTATAATGCCTTATATTATAAACAAGTGATTTATATTTATTAGCCTTAAAGGTAATAAATCTCTAAGTTCATCACGGAATAATTACTTAGCTAAGGGATAAGCAATAGACTCTATATTTCTTAGAAAGTCTCTAGATGCTTGCACCCTAAAATAATCATGCCAATTCTAATCATACATAGAATCATCAAGCATATGAGTGTTAATATGTTGGAATTATTTTAGGCATTAAATAACTTTGATTAATATTTTATTATGATATTGCATTTTATTTTATTCAAATAAATTTACTATTCAAGTTTTTCTACAGACGCGTGAACTTTAAATACAACTTCAAATCTTAACCAAATCATGCAAAACTTGTGCCTAAAATTAAGTTCAACGTGTTATCTTTCCAACGAGCTTTTAAACACCCAATTTCGAGTTCAAACGAGTGATAACTAATCAAAACAAAAACGGCGCATTGATACCACTGTTAGGAAGCGGCCGCGAGTGCGCAGTGGAAAATCAAAATTATTATGCTACTTTCCCTTTGCCCAAGACCCATTTGTTTTGATTATTCTACAAGCCTAGGCATGTTACTATATATTCTAAGCATAAAACTCAAAAAAACATGCAAAGAACATAAACCTAAACATGTTAACTATCATAAGAACTCTAAATAAAATAAAGAAAGAAAAAGACTTACTTGAACCGAAGACTCCTCCAGTCCTCCCACCAATCTACAAGCTTTTCTCGAACTCAGCAAGCTCTTCCACGTTCCAAAGAGCCACCCAAGTGTGTGGCCTGCAAAGATGCACACACCAAAGCCAAAACTCAACGGTAAGACTACGCCTTGAGTGCATAGGTATTGCCATTGGTGCTAGCCTAGGCAAATACCTCAAAAATTTTAACTCGAGGTTCCTCTAGTCAATTATACTTAAGGATCCTCAAAATCAGTGGCTTACACTTAAAATTTAGAGTTGACACTTCTATAAACCCAAGATATGAAAGGTTTTGGTGTCAAAATTTGTGAAGAATTCTTTGGGTTTATATAGTGCTCCAAAGACAACAAAATTAATTAAGAATCTGATGTCGGATAAAAGCTAATTTAATCTTAGCCATTGGATCTTAATTTAGTGGTTTAATGAGATTATAAAACCCTAATAAGAGTTTGGGCCGAATTGGAATTCAAAACAAATAACATAAAAAAATTTACTATTCACATGAATAGTAATTTTTTTTTAATTTTTTTATTCCAATTCCCAAAGTGCCCCTATCATCATTCACCAATCCCTAAGCCACTATGGAATCTCATAAATTATCTGTTCAATAATTAACACATTGAACCATTTATGAACAATTCTTACAGAAATCATATATGCTGTTATATTTGTACTGTGCACTGTTAACCATTGATTTCGACTTTGTTGTGTGTGACCTTTTGGGTTCCCCTCAAGTTGGACATGAAATGAATCGTGATAATTTAATCGAACATAAATTATCCTTCGATCAGATGGTCGTTCGATTTCAATGACCAATGTTGACATCTAGCAACATGCCAAGGCCCCTAAATGAGAAGGAAAGATATATATACCCATTCTGTATGCGATTTACATATGATACGGTCCTTCGCCTCACTGTATCCCCACATATTGACCTAGGGAACGGAAAGTGTCTGCCCATATGGTCAAAGGTATGATGTTGATAGTGTCATGAATCATGCTAACCCAAGAATCTCACATGATTCTTCCGCTGTGGCCACAGTCTCAAGCACTGATCACACATATCAACCCCGAACTGGAATACTACTCTTATAAGAAAATATTATCCGAGAGAGTGGTGATTCTCAGTTGTATTTTACAAACTTCATGTGTTTCAACAAATGACCCAATCATACCGTTATGACCAGATCTTTTGAACCGGGGAATGAGAATGTCAAAGTTATTTGATCCACACATAAGATTGTAAAGACCTCAAGTCTAAGGACTAGTCATATAATCGATACATGAAAGTTCTCACAGACACATGAGATAAACACTCCATATGAAAAACTTTCGGCGGTCAGTTCGATGGACACGAGCAACTCATGCATCCATGTGATACACCAAGCGGACGATCTCTGCTAGTAGCCTACAACATCGGCTACCACCACTTAAGGGCGGATCTTATCATCATGCTAGTCTCTCCGCTTTGTGAAACCCAGAATATTCACAAAACTATGACTAGGAACATTTAAGAGTAATGATTCTCATAAGGCGTGGAAGACATCGTCTTATTACTCCAAGGGCTTTATTACAGTGTTGATGATTCACATAAGTATTTAAGACACGTATAATAAAGATTGCCATTTTATTAATTAATGAAAATATTACAAATACATGTACATATAGCCCATCTACAAGTTGGGTATAGGGCATATCCCTAACAGATCCCATGAATATATTTCGACTCACAGCTTTTGCACGATCTCACCTATGTATATTCATTAGGTAGATAACTCATTGTCAATCACTCACCAGTGACTCCTGATTTCGGTCCTGACCGTTTCTCATTGTGACAGTTTTCGCACGTTCACAAGGAGGCGTATCAAGGCTACAATTGTCAATGACAAACTCAAGCTATCGATGTAGTGTTGGTTTCTATAATATGTCCCAAGGAAAGATTAAGCATTTGAAATACAACATTGAATATATAATAAGATGAAGTATGGCGGAATCATACTTACATTGCTTTAGTGATGAAGAAAATCAAACCAAAATGGAAGCTCCAAGGTTGGGATGATTCGGCCAAGATGAGAAGAGGTGGAAAGCTCCAAGCTTTGTGTATTCCTTGCTCTATGATGGTTCCCTATCACCTCTTTTGATCCCTTGTAAGGTGCTAGCCTTGCATGTGAGTAGATGTTCCAAACAACCTCAAATCTTCAAGTTTTAGACAACCAAAATGAAGAAGATGGAGAGCAAAAACTGCATGCAGTTTTCGGCAATGTGAGAGAGAAAAGAGAGTTTTTGTTGTTGTTTTGATTTTGTTACAAAAATCAATTTATATTTATGCCATAATGTTTATTAAATAATAATAAATTATGACACCAACCATGCAATGGCTTAGAGTGTCAAACACTCAAACTCCATGCAATACAATTGAGTGTTTGTACACTATCACCATGCAATGCATCATCAATAAAATAATACATATAATGACATGTGTCATGTGGGCCCCACACGTTTCCAAATGAAAGTGGGCCCACGTGCACTCACGCGTTCGGGTTCGATATTTCCGAAATACCGAACTTACGTCGCGACGTTAATTAAATCGAATTTAAATAAATAATCGCGCCTAGCGAAATTATTATTTACGTCGCTAACGAATTAATTCTAAATTAACTCGTATGCCCGAATTAAAATCTAATTTTAATTTCGCGTCGAAATCGAATTTCGATTATTATATCGAATATAATAATTTTATCGATTAATTCCAAATTAATCGTTCTCTCTCTAAATAAGGCACTTTATCCGAGATAAAGTTTCTCCGCAATTAATCCAAGATTAATTAAGTCTGAATCAAATATCATAGGTGAATCTTCAGGAAGCGACCCAAGAGATCTCCGGATATGTTGGCAGTAAATACGGTCGTCGGATAATCCGAACACGCACGTACCTCGTACTACGTTCTTACCGATTCACAAGACAAGGTTGGCTTCTAGCAAAGCGCCATGCCTACCCAATTCTCCAGAAATATTCTTATAGGAATATAAGATCTATATCAAGCGTAGTATACCGTAGTATTGCGTACATCGATCCAGTATCGGATGATCACATGCTAGGCCTGGGGCTGGAGATGTGTCTCCCCGTACGAAACATATATCGGACATCAAGCAACTAGTCTCTTTAAATCGGACAATCCTGACCTAGTCATATTGTCCCGACGGTTGCAACCTTTTATAGAGTACTAGTTCTGTGTCCTGCGTGATCATCACCTCCATATGTCTGAAGCGATACTTCCATCTTGACATCACATCCAGTACACTACGATTCTCGATAAACCCAGAAGAGGTGTACACAGAACCGGTTAAGGTCCCCAACCACCAAAACCAAAGTTTACCGATTGTCGCAAGTACTAGCGATGTAAGTCTCAGGTTAAGACCATATACACCTACCCTGATGCGGCCTCCCATAGACACGCAGACATACTACCAATGGGATTCCGCGGGGTCTATCCAGAGCGAAGCTGTTTTCCGTACCATCGGTAAAACACAACCTCCTATCGCACTTGCATAAGTATCCAATACTTAAATATATGAGAACTATGCCGTTGTGCCCTCACAACGTGCACAAGCGCAATACTAGTCTATTCCGCATTATCGATGTCTGATCTCGATAATACTCCGACTAGGGATATTTAATGATTAAACCTTTATGGATTGATACTGTCTCATATCATCTCAATCCAGTACTAATCATATGGACTTTCGCCATTTATAAATCAAAGTAAATAATATTACAAAACGGCAAAAGGCAATTTCATTATCACATAGTTAATTTTGTACAATAATACAATATCATTTACAAACAGTGACGCTATGGGACACAATGTCTAACAATCTCCCACTTGGCCTATAGCCAGTCACTCAAGCATCTAATACCCGAACTATGTATGTGTCGTTCAAAAACTTGCTGAAGAACAGCCTTCGTCAGCGGATCTGCAATGTTGTCATCTGATGTGACCTTGTCGACCTTTACATCGCCACGATATAATCTCCCGAATCAGATGGTAACGTCGAAGAACATGCTTGGACCGTTGATGAGACCTTGGTTCCTTAGCCTGTGCTATAGCCCCGTTATTGTCACAATACAATGGAACGGGCTCAGCTGCTAACGGAACTACTCCTAATCCGATTAGGAACTTTCGGATCCAAACTGCCTCCTTTGCTGCTTCAGATGCAGCGATGTACTCCGCTTCTGTTGTTGAATCGGCAACAGTATCTTGCTTGGAAGATTTCCAGCTCACTGCTCCGTTATTCAAACAAAAAATGTACCCGGATTGCGACTTGTAGTCATCCTTGTCGGTTTGGAAACTTGCATCGGTATACCCAGATACCGCAAGTTCTCCACCTCCATAAATTAAGAAAGCATCCTTAGTTCGTTTAAGATACTTAAGGATATTCTTAACTGCTATCCAGTGACCTTCACCTGGATCGGCCTGATAGCGACTGCACATGCTCAAAGCATATGAGACATCAGGTCGTGTACATATCATGGCATACATGATCGATCCGACTGCCGAGGCGAACGGTATCCGACTCATGTTGTCTCTCTCTTCCTGAGTCTTAGGACACATGTCCTTAGACAGAGAGGTACCACGTACCATTGGAACCAATCCCCTCTTGGATTGTTCCATGTTGAATCGCTTCAACACTTTATCAATGTATGTACTCTGGGAGAGTCCAAGCAGCTTTCTAGATCTATCCCGGTAGATCTTTATTCCAAGAATAAAGGCTGCTTCTCCCAGATCTTTCATGGAGAATTTTAATGAAAGCCAAGCTTTCACCGACGTTAGCATGGGAATGTCATTGCCTATAAGCAATACGTCGTCGACATAAAGGACAATAAAAGTAAGTGCTCTCCCACTAACCTTCTTGTATACACAAGGGTCATCTGCGTTTTGCACGAAATCATATTCTTTTATGATCTCATCAAAACGCTGATTCCATGACCGTGATGCTTGCTTCAATCCATAAATGGATCGATTTAACTTACAAACCTTGTTTGCAAGTCTAGGTACGATAAAACCGTCAGGCTGTTGCATATAAACATCCTCCAAAAGGTTTCCGTTAAGGAAAGCGGTTTAACGTCCATCTGCCATATCTCGTAATCGAAATATGCAGCTATTGCAAGCATTATCCGAATGGATTTAATCATGGCAACGGGTGAGAAGGTTTCGTCATAATCAATACCATATTGTTGACGATACCCCTTCGCTACAAGCCTAGCTTTGTACGTTTGTACGTTGCCATCCATGTCGGTCTTCTTCTTGAAGATCCATCTGCATCCAATAGGCTTTACGCCTTCTGGTGCATCAACCAGTGTCCAAACTTGGTTGGCGTACATGGAATCCATCTCGGACTTCATGGCATCTTGCCATAAAGCGGAATCGATATTTTGTATCGCTTCCTCATACGTAGCCGGCTCATTATCCTCAATAAGATTAATATCTACATGAGGTGAGATCAGGAACCCATACCTCTCAGGTACTGTTCTGACTCTCTCCGACCTACGCGGTCCTTGTGTATGTGAAGTTTGTGGTACAGACTCATCCCGGACGGTCTGTTCTTGTTCCGTCGTTGATTCATTGCCAGGAACAGTATCACTACGATCTTCATCGAGTTCTACTTTCCTCCCACTTACCACTGCATTTAAAAAATCCTTCTCAAGGAAAATGCTTGTAGAGCAACAAATACTTTGTTCTCTTGTGGGTGATAGAAGTAATATCCTTTGGTTTCCCTAGGATATCCTACAAAAAGGCATTTATCAGATTTGGGTTCAAGTTTGGTACCTTCCAAACGTTTAACATATGCCCAGCATCCCCAAATCTTCAGGAAAGAGAAACCTGGTTTCCTTCCTGTCCATATCTCATATGGAGTCTGTTCAACAGACTTCGACGGTACCTTATTCAAAATAAGTATAGCACTGTTTAATGCGTATCCCCAGAAGGATATTGGTAGCTCAGTGCGACTCATCATTGACCTACCATGTCTAACAAGGTGCGGTTTCTCCGTTCGGACACACCCTTTAATTGCGGTGTTCCAGGAGGAGTCCACTGTGAAAGAATACCATATTCTTTCAAGTAATCTTGAAACTCATAACTTAAGTATTCGCCACCACGGTCTGACCGTAATGTCTTAATACTCTTCCCTGTTTGTTTCTCCACTTCGTGTCGAAACTCTTTGAATTTCTCAAAAGTTTCCGACTTGTTCATAAGATACACATAACCGTAACGAGATGCATCATCTGTAAAGGTTACGAATTAGTGAAATCCACCTCTAGCCTGGCTAGACATGGGCCCGCATACGTCAGTATGAACGAGAGCCAACAATTCTGTGGCACGTTCACCTTTACCGCTAAAAGGTGATTTAGGCATTTTGCCTAAAAGACAAGATTCGCAGACGTCATATGAATTGAGATCAAATTCGTCCAAGTACCCACTCTTCGAAAGTGTGGATATGCGAGTCTTGTTGATGTGTCCTAGACGACAATGCCACATATAAGCTTCATCTTTTAGATTACTTCTTTTGAGCCTTTTGTTTGTCATTTTAGGAGATTCATTTATATTCAAAATATAAAGACCGTTATTTGCAACAGCTGTGCAAATTTCTGCATCATTTTTATATAAATAACACCCAGTGTTTCTAAATACAAAAGTGTAACCCTGCTGGGTTAACAAGGATACAGATATAATATTCCTAGTTAAACTAGGTACAAAATAACAGTTCAAAAGTTTAAGTGCATGCCCTGAGGGCAGTTCTAAAACAAAAGTCCCTACGGCCAAAAACAGCAACTGGTGTTCCGTTTCCGACCCGTAGATCCATCTCCCCGGATGCCAGCACCCTGCTATCCTGCAGATCCTGCACATCAGTACAAATATGAGCACCACAACCAGAATCAAAAATCCAATTTTTAAAACTAGAAGTATTCATATTTATCTCAATAACAAACATACCAGAGGCGATAGCCTTGCCATCCTTGATATCCTCCCTCTGCCTTTGCCATTCGGCAGTCACGTTTCCAGTGACCCCTCTTGCCGCATTGAGGCAGATGTCGCGAGATTTGTCCTTTGGCTTCTTAGAAGCCACTGTCAACTTGCCTTTGCCCTTTTTCTTGAACTTCTTCTTCCTCGCACCTCCAATTGCCTTGGGCCCACCCCTTGGCGCATGAGAGGTCGATGCAAAATGCGCCTCGCGCTTGCTCCCCTTTAGGAGTTCCCTTTCGGATTCCTTCAAGACGGATAACAGCTCTCCAAGAGTGTCATATGTATCCATCAACTTGTAGTTGATTATGATTTGTTTCCAAGTATCAGGAAGTGACTGCAAGATCATATCTATAGTCAGCTCAGCCTCCAAGACTATTCCCATATTGGCTAACTCATCAATATCGGCGATCATTTGAGTCCCGTGGGCTTCAACTGATGCGCCGTCTGTCATCCGGGAGCGGAAGAGTTTCCTTACTAGCTCGTACCTCTTCATCCGCTTATTGGTGCGGTGAAGATCACGCAATCTTGCCATCATGTTATAGGGATCCAAGTCCCTGTACTGGCGTCTGAAATGCTGGGTCATTGCAGCTAGCATAACTGACTGAGCTTGGTCACAATCGTCACTATGAGTTTTCCATAACTCTAGCTCCAGTGGCTCAGTGGGTTTAGGCGGGAGAGGTCTCTGAATAGTATACAGTATCCTCTCAGCCCCAAGCACTATCTTGAGGTTCATTTCCCAGTCGGCAAAGTTTGTCCCTTTGAAGACATTATCGCCCATGATTATGTCGCGGATATTACCTTTGCCAGTCATCTTGACAACTATAGTCCAACTATAAAGTCAACGATGTTATGGGTACAGTCAAACTGTTACAAGTAAAAATAACAATATATTAGTCCAACTAATTATTTAAAATATTGACGAAATAATTTTGAAAGACGTGTAAGGCTAAGTATCTGAACGAAATTGCAAATTCAATAATAGCCTCCCACTATTTTCTTCAAGTTTCTAACCCTCTGTAGAGAACTCGGGAAATCGAATTTCCTAGTGGGCTAGGATCCCGTTAAATAACACACAACCTTGACTTTGGCCAATAAAAATTGTATGCTATTTAACTTAGGTAGATCTCCATGATCAATTGGATCTCATCCAATTCCTAGATCCGGTTAGGTGGACATCCAAGTCCGAAACATATGTATAATGTCAATGTAACCATTACATTTTCCTAACCATATCCTCCGAATCATCTAGGCCTTGGCTTTGGCCAAAAACAAACCTAATGATTCCAGTTAAGCGGGACCCATTGACGAGGAAGTTTCGTAATCAATGTCATTGGACAAAAAGTGATCTTGACTTTGGCCAATAAAAATCACGATTTGGACAAGACACCGATATGCAACAAAACTCTCATGATTCAAGTACATCCTTGATTGACAAAGGTCTTGACTTTGGTCAAAAACAAACCAATGCCAACTTCGGATCTTGAACAAGAACCATTCAATGGAAGGATATTCGCTTAATATAAATTGAGGGATTTTCGCGTAATTGGCAACCAATTTATTTATCTTTGTTAGGTCTCATCATCATACACCCTTAAGCATGCTTCTAAAACATCATAAAGCGCGTAAAGTAAATTAATAGTGATATGCGGATGGATATATAAACAACTTGTTCCTAGAACAAATCACTCCATTTCCTCTCCCCGCTAGCACTATTCTACTTCTACCCAATTACATAATACAATAAGAGAAACCTCATTTACATTGAGGGGAATTAGGTGAGAAGAGAATACAAAGAGATAAAGAGATAAGGCTGGACACGCAGGTCCAATTTATAAATTTCAAATTTACAATAATTTCTAAAATTACCCTTTCCCTTCTAATATCCATCCGATATACACTATTCATTCATCACATTCATATATATTCAAACAAGACATGCTTTTACAACCAATCTAATCCAATTAATTAGTCTTTGTTTAAAGTGATCATCCAATGTTCAAACAACGGTTTGATTTTGCGCGAGTCCAACTCGATTGAGAATAAGTACATAAGGTACGAATTCGCGAATTATATCGAACTACTTATTAAATCTAATTTAATTCGTATTCAATACTAATTCAATTATTTAATTCCAAATTAAATGTTTACACTTTTAATGTGCTTTAAAGACTTAGATTCTAAATCTAATCCTATTGGGCCTCAAAGCCCAACTAACATCCAATGTTAATTTAATTCAAGTCAAATGGGCTTTCAATTGATTTATTAAGGCTTGGGCTTTGGTCAATGTGGGTCAAACCCAATTACCAAGCCCAAATAAGGAATCACCCTTTAATGCCATAAAACCAATTTAAGCCCATAAGGCCCAATTAAATTTTTAAAGCCCATTAATTAAATTTTAATATTCCAAACATTAAAGTCCAATTAATTAAAGTGTAATACCAAGATTAATATATTAAACCAAATATTTCAAAAATACCCATTTAATTTATTAATCATCTATTTTTCAAAATAAATGTCCAACATTAATTTTAACAAAAAATCAACTCCTTTACATGTCCATTATGTATTCGGCCAAGGTGAGTTTTTTTGTGCCGATTTTTTTTCAATCCGATTGAATTACTAATCTACGTCCCGTACACGTTCTAAGACATCCAATGATCTTAAACACAAAAAATTCCAATCCACTCCAAGTAGCAACACATTCGGCCAAGGCATGAATTTGGGGAAAAAATCATCCAATGCATTTTTCATAAAATTGATTCCATCCAATAACATCATTCTATATACATGCAAGCATACTTATTAATCAAATTTCATAAGAACATGCTTCAATCAATTATCATACCCATTCGGCCAAGGTAAAATTTTGGGGGAAAAATCATCCAATGCATTTTTCATAAAATTGATTCCATATAACATCATTCTATATACATGCAAGCATACTATTAATCAAATTTCACAAGAACATGCTTCAATCAATTTATCCCAAATTTTAACCTAAAGTATTTCATGCTTAACCATGGCTCCATGATACCATGTTGGTTTCTATAATATGTCCCAAGGAAAGATTAAGCATTTGAAATACAACATTGAATATATATAAATAAGTGAAGTATGGCGGAATCATACTTACATTGCTTTAGTGATGAAGAAAATCAAACCAAAATGGAAGCTCCAAGGTTGGGATGATTCGGCCAAGATGAGAAGAGGTGAAAAGCTCCAAGCTTTGTGTATCCTTGCTCTATGATGGTTTCCCTATCACCTCTTTTGATCCCTTGAAGGTGCTAGCCTTGCATGTGAGTAGATGTTCCAAACAACCTCAATATCTTCAAGTTTTAGACAACCAAAATGAAGAAGATGGAGAGCAAAAACTGCATGTAGTTTTCGGCAATGTGAGAGAGAAAAGAGAGTTTTTGTTGTTGTTTTGATTTTGTTACCAAAAATCAATTTATATTTATGCCATAATGTTTATTAAATTAATAATAAAATTATGACACCAACCATGCAATGGCTTAGAGTGTCAAACACTCAAACTCCATGCAATACAATTGAGTGTATTGTACACTATCACCATGCAATGCATCATCAATAAAATAATACATATAATGACATGTGTCATGTGGGCCCCACACGTTTCCAAATGAAAGTGGGCCCACGTGCACTCACGCGTTCGGGTTCGATATTTCCGAAATACCGAACTTACGTCGCGACGTTAATTAAATCGAATTTAAATAAATAATCGCGCCTAGCGAAATTATTATTTACGTCGCTAACGAATTAATTCTAAATTAACTCGTATGCCCGAATTAAAATCTAATTTTAATTTCGCGTCGAAATCGAATTTCGATTATTATATCGAATATAATAATTTTATCGATTAATTCCAAATTAATCGTTCTCTCTCTAAATAAGGCACTTTATCCGAGATAAAGTTTCTCCGCAATTAATCCAAGATTAATTAAGTCCGAATCAAATATCATAGGTGAATCTTCAGGAAGCGACCCAAGAGATCTCCGGATATGTTGGCAGTAAATACGGTCGTCGGATAATCCGAACACGCACGTACCTCGTACTACGTTCTTACCGATTCACAAGACAAGGTTGGCTTCTAGCAAAGCGCCATGCCTACCCAATTCTCCAGAAATATTCTTATAGGAATATAAGATCTATATCAAGCGTAGTATACCGTAGTATTGCGTACATCGATCCAGTATCGGATGATCACATGCTAGGCCTGGGGCTGGAGATGTGTCTGCCCCGTACGAAACATATATCGGACATCAAGCAACTAGTCTCTTTAAATCGGACAATCCTGACCTAGTCATATTGTCCCGACGGTTGCAACCTTTTATAGAGTACTAGTTCTGTGTCCTGCGTGATCATCACCTCCATATGTCTGAAGCGATACTTCCATCTTGACATCACATCCAGTACACTACGATTCTCGATAAACCCAGAAGAGGTGTACACAGAACCGGTTAAGGTCCCCAACCACCAAAACCAAAGTTTACCGATTGTCGCAAGTACTAGCGATGTAAGTCTCAGGTTAAGACCATATACACCTACCCTGATGCGGCCTCCCATAGACACGCAGACATACTACCAATGGGATTCCGCGGGGTCTATCCAGAGCGAAGCTGTTTTCCGTACCATCGGTAAAACACAACCTCCTATCGCACTTGCATAAGTATCCAATACTTAAATATATGAGAACTATGCCGTTGTGCCCTCACAACGTGCACAAGCGCAATACTAGTCTATTCCGCATTATCGATGTCCGATCTCGATAATACTCGACTAGGGATATTTAATGATTAAACCTTTATGGATTGATACTGTCTCATATCATCTCAATCCAGTACTAATCATATGGACTTTCGCCATTTATAAATCAAAGTAAATAATATTACAAAACGGCAAAAGGCAATTTCATTATCACATAGTTAATTTTGTACAATAATACAATATCATTTACAAACAGTGACGCTATGGGACACAATGTCTAACATGTAGTCCTGACAGCTTTGGCATGTTCAGGATTTCCACTTTCACTTGAATTTGTCCAGTATCAATATACAACTGGTATGGATTATAATTTTACAACCTACACCCTCACAGCTTTAGCACGATCCCGGATGTAGTTGAGAAAGATACTATAAACCGTACTGACAAGACGGACCAAGAAACATGTAATCCAATACACGTTACTTTATAGTCTTATTTAAATGAGGATTTCCTCAGGAAGCTATACTCTACATCAAATGCAGAACTTTTAATCTAAATCATTTTCTAAACAATTCAATTCAAGCTTAGAAAACATAACTCAATATTAACTATTAAAATTTCTTTACATTTCCGTTAGCGTGAACCGAAAAGTAAAGAAACATATCTAGATACAAGCATGTACGAACATTAAAATTGGATTTATTATCACATATCAAGCATGAATAATGTAATGGATGAAGCATCAGACCCGCTCTGATACCATTTTTGTTGGGGTTTCGGGCGATAGGCGCGGCAGAAGGGCGGTTCGGGTGAAATCATAATTTAAAATTTTTTTAAATTACCGAATAAATTATTCAATATCTAATATGAATAATTTATTCATATTTCACCTAAACTTATTTATTCGATATCAAATAGCGACATAAATTAAATAGAAACTTCGCGAAACGTTTACGAAAAATATTTTTCCCCAAAATGACACAAAATGCATTTTTGACCGAACCGACCACCCAACACTTATGGGGACTGCCCAGGTCAGCCCCAATAGTGTTAGGGAAGTTCATGGGCTGCCCGAATAGTGACGAACTCACTGTTTGGACAGTCGTCACCCGGTAACACCGTTTTTGGCCGTTTTCACTTATTTCAACTCCGAAACACTTTCCAGAAATTATTCCAACTCCCAAAACACATTCATTACATTCATAAGACAAAACGTTCATCACAAAATCAGAATCATTTACAGGTCTGTAACAGAAAACGAAATTGTCCATTTTTCATGCTTTAAATCGAAATTTTCAACATTAATCAAATTAATTTCAACACCAAATCAATTCACCACATATGAACAACCCAAGAATAATTATAGGTGTCACAAGAGTGGTCATAACACTCTAAAATAGCAACTCATCATCAAATGATCAATTTGGATATAAATTACACTAATTTCACCCAAATCTACTTCACACATGCATTTCACTTCCATATGCATCATCCACAAACAAAAGCCCTAAAAAATCCGAATCAAAGGAACCCTAGAACCCTTCTAACAACTCAAGAAACAAGAAATTAAATTTCCAAGCTTAGGGTTATGGTAGATTACCTTTAATCCTCCAATTCCTTAGCGTTATTCTTGAATTTTCCTTTGATTCTTCATGGATTTGATCAAAACAAACCTTAGGCTTTTCTTTCCTTTTAGTTTCGACAATGGAGGATGAAAATTATGAAGAAAACAAATTTTCTTTAATTTAAATGAAGTTGCCGACATAATGAGGGTAAAAAGGTCATTTGGCAATTTAATCAAATTAAATTCAAATCAAATTTTATATTAACCAATCAAAATTGAACATATAAAGTTTAATAAAAAAAAATACCATGTGTTCCAATTATATATCACCATTTATCATACTAATTATGACAAATGGATAAGATATTTAATTTTCAATTATTTAATTATTTAATAATTAAATAACTAAATAATTAAATAACATCCATATGTATTTTTATTTACATTAAATAACAAATACATATATTTATGGCATGTGTCAAAATCTCATTTGACGAATAATTAATGTGTATTTAATCGTATTATGTATCAAATACAAATACACAATAATTATGATTGACCAAAATGTTGGTTTCTATTAAGGTCCCAAGAATGAAATCAAGCACAAAAACGCATGTGAATACACAAAGGAGAATGGCGGAATCATACTCACATTGAACGGATCTTGCGACGCGATGAACACAAGCCTTTTCTTCCTCCAAGATGGCTCGGCAGTGAAGCTTTTGGGCAGTGGACTGCTCGGCATTTGCTGCTTTGGCTCCTCCAAGAATCGGCCATGGATGTCCTCCATTGAAGCTCCAAGCTTCCAAAATGGATTCCAAGCTCACGAAATCACTGCCCTATCACCTTAGGATAACTCTATGTGTGTGCTAGCACTTGATTTTGCAACAAAATCACTCTCTTGCTTCTCTTTGTCTTTCGGCAGAACCAGAAATGGAAGAAGAAAGAAATTGACTCCAAGCCATGCGAGAAGAAGAGGGAAAGAGAGAAGACCGTAAGTGGTTAGAGAGAGAGAAGGAAAAAGTGTTTTTTTTTTTATATTTTGATTTTTTTTTTTTTAAAAAAAAAATCAAAAAACAAAACCGTTTTTGCCATTTACCAAAAGTCAAAAAGCAAAAACCAATTAATGTTTTTCAACTACCACATCAATCACTCAATCAATCAATCAAGTTGTCACATCACTCAAAGTAATATGTGATTTGACGCTTGATGTGACTAGCGATTTGACGCTTGATGTGACTTGCGTGCCGCATTCGAATTCAAAATGCGAATGCGCTCGCAAACACACTCGGGCTCGGGTTCCCTAATTCCGAATTAACGAATTTTCCGTTGCGACGTAATTAAATGATTATGCCTAGCGAAATCACTATTCACATCACTAACGAATTAATTCTAAATTAACTCGTTCCCCCGAATTAAAATCTAATTTCAATTCCGCATCGAAATCCAATTTCGTATAATATATCGAATATATTATTTTATCGATTAATTCCAAATTAATCGTTCTCTCTCTTTAATTAATATTTTATCCCAGATAAAATATCTCCGCAATTAATCCCAGATTAATTAAAGTGCGAGTCATACATCATCGGTGAATCTTCGGGAAGCGACCCATGAGATCCCTGGATATGTTGGCAGTAAATACGGTCGTCGGACTATCCGAAAACGTAAGTACCTAGTACTACGTTTATACTGATTTACAAGACAATGTTGGCTTCTAGCAAAGCGCCATGCCTACCCAATTCTCCAGAAATATCCTTATAGGAATATGTGATCTATATCAAGCGTAGTATACGTAGTATTGCGTATGTCGATCCAGTATCAGATGATCACGTGCTAGGTCTGGGGCTGGAATTGTGTCTGCCCCGTACGAAGCACATATCGGATGTCAGGTAACTAGTCTCTATAATCGGATATACATGACCTAGTCATAATATCCCGATAGCTCGAGCATTTAAGAGAACAAGTTTCGTATCCTACGCGATCATCATCTCCACTATGACTGGAGTGATACTTCCATCTCGACATCACACCCACACACTAAAATTCTCAATATACCCAGAATAGGCGTACACATAACCTGTTAAAGCCCTGGACGACCGCAACCAAAGTATATTAATTGTCATAAGTATTAGCGGTGCAAGTCTCAGGTTAAGACCAAATTACACCCTACCCCGATTTCGGACTTCCATAGACACATAGTCATACTACCAATGGAATTCCGAGGGGATCTATCTAGAGCGAAGCTGTTCCCATACCATCGGTAAAACACAACCTCCTATTACACATGCATGAGTATCCTATACCCAAATATATGAGAATTATGTCGTTGTGCCCTCACAACGCCGCACAAGAGTAATACTAGTCTTTTACGCATTTATCGATGTCCAATCTCGATAATACTCTGACTAAGGATATTTAATGATTTATCTTTCATGGACTGATATTGTCTTATATCATTCTCAATCCAGGAAAAAAATCACAGGGACCTCCTATCATTTATATATCTTGGTGATCTAATCACAAATGATAAGAGTGCAATCTCCTTTGTCACATAGTTAATTTGTACAACAACACCATGATCTCTACAAATAGTGACGCTATGGGTCATAATTATCCAACAATCTCCCACTTGGCCTATAGCCAGTCACTCGAGTGTCTGACACCCGAACTATGTATGGTTGGCTCAAACTGCTGAGAAAAGGCTTTCGTCAGCGGATTTATATGAATATCATCTGATGCGATTTATTCAATCACCACATCACCACGATGTATGATCCGAACAAATCAGATGAATATCGAAGTATTTATCTGGATCATTGATGAGAACCATTAATTCTTTAGCATGTGCTGACGCCTAGCTCAGCTGCTAACAGAACTATATCTAATCTAATTAGATTTATTATCGACCCAAATGGCTTCTATTGCTGCCTCAGCTGCAGCAATAACCCGCTTTTGTTGTTTATTCGGTAACAGTATCTTGCTTAGAAGATTTCCAGCTCACTGTACCGTTATTCAAACTTTTATAGTACCGTTGTTACGACTTATAGTCGTTATCATGAAAGCCAAGCTTTCAACCGATTATATTATGGGAATATCATTTCCAAGAAATGATCTATCATCATTACTCAGGACATTCACTGTCAGTGCGCTCCCACTAACCTCCTTATATACACAAGAATTATTTTCGTTTTGAATTAAATCATACATCATTATGATTACATCAAAACGATAATTCCAAGAACTTAATGCTTGCTTCAATCCATCTATGGATCGAATAACCTGCAAACCTAGTTTGCTTGTTATGGTTCGACAAAACCGTTAAGATTTTGTAAACATCCTCCGAAAGGTTTCCGTTAAGGAAAGCAGTTTTGGCATTCAGCTGCCACATTTCATGAATGAAACATGCAGCATTAGCAAGCATTATCCAAGTGGATTTACCGTGGCAACAAGTAAAAAGGTTTCGTGGCAATCAACACAATGTTGATAAATCTACCTTTTCGCTACAAGCCTAGCTTAGTACGTTGGTATGTTGCCATCTATGTATGTATTCCTTGAAGACTTATATAGTACCAATAGGCACAATGCCTTACGGTACATCAACTAGTGTCTAAACATAGTTGGTATACATGGAATCCACTTCGGACTTTATGGCACTTTGCCATAATAGGGAGTCGATATCTTGTATCACTTCCTCATACGTAGTCAGTTGGTATTCCTCAAAAGATTGACATCTTTATGAGGTGAGATCAGAAACCCATACCCCAGGTTGTTTTCTGACTCTCTCCGACCTACGCGGTTCTTGTGTATTCGATGATTATTGGTATAGTTTCATCCCTGATGAACTATTTGTGTTCCATTAAGGACTTGGTGCCTAGATAGTATTACTTCGATTTTCATCGAGTTTTACTTTCCTCCCACTTACCACTGCATATCGGTATTCCTCTTAGGAAAAACGCATGCGAGCAACAATTACATTGTTCTTTTGTGAGTTGTATAAGTACTATACTTAGGTATCCCTATGATAACCTACAACTTTGGCACTTATCCGATTTGGGTTCTGGTTTGGTATCATCCAAATTTATGCCTAGCATACCCAAATCATCAGGAATGAGAAACCTGGTTTATTTCCTGTTCATATCTAATATGTTATCTGTCAAACAGATATTTATGGAACCTTATTCAAAATAAGTTCTGCACTGTTTAGCGTATCCGTTGAAGGAAATGGTAGCTCAGAGCGACTCATGATTAACCTTATCATGTCCAACAAAATTCGGTTTATCCTGTCGGACACACCGTCAAATTGACATGTTCCGGGAGGAGTCCTCATTGAAAGAATACTATACACTTTCAAGTATTTGAGAAACTTATTGCTTGAGTATTTTCTATCATGGTCTAACCGTGATGGTTTAATACTTTAGCCGATCTGTTTGTTTATCTCGTGTCGAAACTCTAAAAGTTTCCGATTTATGTTTCAAAAGAAACACATAACCATAACGCGATGCCACATCCGTGTATGGTCACGAAATATTCATATCCACTTCTAGCCTAGCTAGACATGGGCCCACTTACGTCACTATGAACGAGGGCTAGCAGATCGATGGCACTTCCACTTTTACCAAGTAAAGGTGTTTTACGCACTTTGCCCAATAAACTAGATTCGTAGACTTTATTTGAATAGAATCAAATTAATCCTAGTACCCATTCTTCGAAAGTGTGGATATACGAGTCTTGTTTAATTGTGTCCTAGACAACAATGCCACATTCAAGTTTCAACCTGATCAAATCAGTTTGAGCTATTTGTTTGTCATTTTATACGTGTGAGATTTATTTATATTCTAAATATAAATTCTGTTGTTCACATCTAATGTGTTTATGCCAATATCATCTTTATTAATAAAACACTTTAGTGTTCTAGAATATAAAGGTATATCCGCAACGGATTATACACTGATATAGAGATAATGTTTCTAGTCAAACTAGTTACATTATAACAGTTTCCTAATTTACGTACATACCCAAAGGGTAGTTCCTAAACTTAGGTATCTACGGTTAAAACAGTGACTTTCGTCCCGTTTTCAATTCGCAGATTAATCTCAATAGAAGTCAGTATCCTGCTCATACTGATTCTGAACATCAGTACATATTTATGTATCACACTAAGTATCTAAAATCTAATTTTAATACTAGTAGTGAACATATTTATGAAAAACATATTTGAAGTCAGAGCCTTGCTCGTCTTCAATTCCTTCTTGGGATATGTCCTTTTATCTTCCTAGAAGATTATAATGATTTTGCCTTTTCCCTTTTCCACACTCCAGAAGCCTTTGGCCAAGCATTTGGCCAGCCTTGGCATTCTGGAATATCGAAGTAAGGTGCGCCTTGCGCTACTTGCCTTATTGCAAACTTTGACTTTGTCTCCTTGAGAATAGTCATTAACTCTCCAAGAGTTATTATTGCAATATTTACTTCTAAAATCTAAGTATAGATTTATGAAGATCCTTCAATTTCAATATCATACTTTAAGAATCTAATCCTTAGTTCTGATAAAGAAATTAAGGAGTCTATATGACAAGTATAATGGATTAAGCATTAAAGTTATCATTACATGAATATTCCAAATATCATGTTCCAGTTATTTGCTTAACTCCAGGCTTAGGCCTAATATGTTATTTTATCAAATAAAGTAACTTATTAGTTTCCAGGACCATCCTGAAACTTTATTCCCAATTTGAAAATTATAGTCGTTTAAATACATTTTCACCCAGGATTATATTCTAAACACTAATCTTTCATTTATCTTGATTCTAATAGTCCAACTATTTAATCAAGGATTTGTGGTACTATTTATTATAATGATTATTATAGTCCAACTATATAATCAAGTATAATTTAAATTAATTAACCTCAATTACATTGATTACTATAATCCAATTGTAAAATCAACTGTAAATTGAAATTAATTAATTCAAATATATTGATTACTATAATCCAATTATATAATCAACTATAACACAGTCCAACTGCTTTAATTAAAACAACAATTAAATATTAGTCCAACTAATATATTAATTTATATCGACGAAATATTTGAAATGAGCGCGTATGGCAAGTTACTAAACGAATATTGCAAATTCAATACTTGCCTCCCACTATTTTTTGGAGAGCCTCTAACCCTCTGTCGAGTACTCGGGAAATCGTGTTTCCTAGTGGGCTAGGATCCCGTTAAATATCACACAATCTTGACTTTGGCCAAACAAATTGTATGATAATTAACTAGGTAGATCTCTAAGATCAATTGGATCCAATCCAATTCCTAGATCCAGTAGGGGGACATCCAAGTCCGAAACATATGTCTTATATATGCCAATACATCCAATGTATTGCCTAACCTTTTTCCCCTGAATCAACTAAGCCTTGGCTTTGGCACAACAAACTTAGTGATCCCAGTTAAGCGCGACCCATTAACCATGGAAAGCATCGTAATTAATGTCGATGGACAAGAAGTGGTCTTGAATTTGGCCAACAAACCACAACTTGGACAAGACACCAATATGAAACAAAGCTCTCGTGATTCAAACACATCATCGAAGGACAAAGGCCTTGACTTTGGCCAACAAGCCAATGCCAGTCTTAGATCTTGAGTAAGAATCACTCAATGGAAGGAAAAAACTCTTAATATTTGTGAGGGTTTTTCGCGTGCAAATTGGCAACCAATTTATTATCTTTGTTAAGGTCTAATCATCATACACCTTTAAACATGCATTCTAAACACATAATAAATCGCATATGATAAAATAATAATGATATGCGGATGGATACTTTACACATTGATCCTAGATCAAATCTCTCTCATTCCTCTCTCCTGCTAGCACATGTATTTACTTCTACCCGTTACACTACACTTCTAAAGAAACCTCATTTACATTGAGGGGAATAGGTGAGAAGAGAAATATAAAGAGTCATAAGAGATAAGGCTGGACACGCAGGTCCAATTAATAAATTCAAAATTTATCACAACAATTTCTAAAATTGCCCCACCCATCTAATATCCATCCGATATACATTATTCATGCATCGCAACCATGTATTCACACATGCATGTTATCAATCAATCTAATCCAATTAATTAATCTGATAATTTGTGATCATCCAATGTTTAAACAACGATTTGCGAATAAGTACTCAAAGTACGAATTCTTGAATTAAATTAAACACACATTAAATCCAATTAATGTGTATTTAATACTAATTCTCTATTAATTCCAAATTAAATACTACACTTTATTAATAAACCTTTTACGATTTAAATTCCAAATTTAATCGTTACGGGTCTCAAAGCCCGATTAACGTCCAACGTCAATTTAATTAAAGTCCAATGGGCTTTTAATTAATTTTTAAGGCGTGGACTTTTGGTCTGTTAGACATTATGACCCATAGCGTCACTGTTTTGTAAATGATATTGTTTTATTATACAAAATTAACTATGTAATAATAGAATTGCCTTTTTCCGTTTTGTAAATTTATTTACTTTGACATATAAATGGCAAAAGTCCATATGATTAGTTCCGTATTGAGATGATATGAGACAGTATCAATACATAAAGGTTTAATCATTAAATATCCCTAGTCGGAGTATTATCGAGATCGGACATCGATAATGCGGAATAGACTAGTATTGCATTTGTGTATGTTGTGAGGGCACAACGGCATAGTTCTCATATATTTAAGTATAGGATACTTATGCAGGTGCGATAGGAGGTTGTGTTTTACCGATGGTACGGAAAACAGCTTCACTGGATAGACCCCGCGGAATCCCATTGGTAGTATGTCTGCGTGTCTATGGGAGGCCGCATCAGGGTAGGTGTATATGTTCTTAACCTGAGACTTGCATCGCTAGTACTTGCGACAATCGGTAACTTTGGTTTTGGTGGTTGGGGACTTAAACCGGTTCTGTGTTCACCACTTCTGGGTTTATCAGGAATCGTAGTGTACTGGGTGTGATGTCAAGATGGAAGTATCACTTCAGACATATGGAGTTGATGATCGCGCAGGACACAGAACTAGTACTCTATAAAAGGTTGCAACCGTCGGGACAATATGACCAGGTCAGGATTGTCCGATTTAAAGAGACTAGTTGTTTGATGTCCGATATATGTTTCGTACGGGGCAGACACACTTCCAGCCCCAGGCCTAACATGTGATCGTTCGATACTGGATCGATGTACGCGATACTACGGTATACTACGCTTGATATAGATCTAATATTCCAGTAAGAATATTTCTGGAGAATTGGGTAGGCATGGCGCTTTGCTAGAAGCCAACCTTGTCTTGTAAATCGGTAAAAACGTAGTACGAGGTACGTACGTGTTTGGATTATCCAACGACCGTATTTACTGCCAACATATCCGGAGATCTCTGGGTCGCTTCCTGAAGATTCACCTATGATGTTTGATTCGAACTTTATTAATCTTGGATTAATTACGGAGAAACTTTATCTTGGATAAAATGCCTTATTAGGAGAGAGAGAGAGAGATCGATTAATTTGGAATTAATCGGTAAAATAATATATTCGATATATTATTGAATGAAATTAGATTTCGTTCGACGGAATTAAAATCGGATTTTAATTCGGGCAAACGAATTAATTTAGAATTAATTCATTAGCGAACTGAATAGTAATTCCGCAAGGCGTAATTATTTAATTCACGTCGCGACAGAAATTCGTTAATTCGGAATTAGCGAAACCGAGCCCGAAAGTGTTTGCGGACACATTCGTATTTTGAATCGAGTGGTATCCACAAATCGCATCGCGGTATCTCATTACTTAATACGAATAGATGATGGATGTATCTAGTCACCTTTAAAGGATGATACATTGTCTCTATTCTCAAAGTGTGGTAATGATGGCAAATGATGGTTTCATTTTGGAGGGAAAACCTTTCACGGTTTTTGAAGGGTTTTTGATTAAAAAATTGATTTTTGGTATTTGATATCATTATTATTTGCTTTTCATTTTGTCTCTCACGGTTTTAGAAACCTTTTGAGAACAAAAATTAAAAAACACTCACTCTCCTTCCTTCTTCTCACGCAAGCCGTGAGGTTCATCCATGGCAGAAAATTGTTTTCTCCATTTTTGCTAGCACAACAAGGGATCAAACGAGGTGATAGGGAAACGCATTTGGAGCTTGGAATACTTGAAGATTTGCAGCTTCTCTTCATCTTCTTGCTTGGCCGAAACCTCTACCTTGGAGGCTCAAGGATCCTCTTCACCATTTTCATCACAAAGCTTTGTAAGTATGTTTCCGCCATCCTTCAAGCTTTGCATGTATGTTACTTGTATTTCTATGGCTTAATCTTTCTTTGGGACTAATTATAGAAACCAACAATGGTATCATTGAGCCATGTTTAAGCATGAAATACATTAGGGTTAATTTGGGGAAAATTGATTGAAGCATGTTCTTTTGAAATTGGATGCTAAAGTATGCTTATATGCATGTTATTTGATATATTACATGATCAATTTTAAGAAAAATGCATTGGATGATTTTTCCCCAAAATGTTGTCTTGGCCGAATGTGGAGGTGCTTCCATTGGTTTGAAATTTTTCATGCACAAGCTTATTTGATGACTTAAGCATGATTACATGTATAATATATGATATAATACATGATCAATTTTGAGAAAAATGCATTGGATGATTTTTCCCCAAAATGTTGCTTAAGCCGAATGTGAGGTACTTCCATTAAGTTGAATTTTTACATGCACAAGTTCATTGGATGATTTGAGTGTGCTTAATTGTTTGTAATATGATGTATTACATGATCAATTTTGAGAAAATTGTATTGGATATTTTTTCCCCAAAATTGATGCCTTGGCCGAATGTGTAGGTCATTTTATTGATTTGGAATTTTTCATGCACAAGTTTATTAGATAACTTAAGCATGATTAAATGTATGATATTTGATGTAATACATGATCAATTTTGAGAAAAATGCATTGGATGATTTTTTTCCCTAAATTGATGCTTGACCGAAAATGGAGGTCTTTTACTTTATTGAATTTTTGCTTTCAAGTTCATTAGATGACTTAAAATCAATAAGGATAATAGATTAATGATTCAATTGGATTGAAAAACAAATCGAACCGCAAAAATCTTTCTTGGCCGAATACAACATGACATGTTAAAGGACTTGATTTTTGTTCAAATAAATGTTAGACAAGTGTTTTGAACAATTGATGATTAATGAATTAAATTGGTGTTTTTGAAATATTTGGTTAATGAATTAATCATGCAATTACACTTTAATTAATTGAATTTTAAAATTGGAATATTAAAATTTAATTAATGGGCTTTATGTTAATTGGGCCTTATGGGCTTGAAATTGATTTTATGGCATTTAAGGGTGATTCCTTATTTGGGTTTGGTAATTGGGTTTGACCCACATTGACCAAAGCCCAAGCCTTGATAAATCAATTGAAAGCCCATCGGACTTTAATTAAACACACATTGGATGTTAGTTGGGCTTGGAGACCCAATTTGATAAGATTTAGAATCTAATCTTTAAAAGCACATTAAAAGTGTAAACATTTAATTTGGAATTAAATATATTGAATTTATATTGAATGCGACTTAAATTGGATTTAACGGGTAGTTCGATATAATTCTTGAATTCGTACCTTATGTACTTATTCTCAAACGAGTTGGACTCGCGTAAAATCAAACCGTTGATTGAACATTGGATGATCACTTAAACAAAGACTAATTAATTGGATTAGATTGGTTGTATAGCATGTCTTGAATGAATATACATGTATGTGATGAATGAATAGTGTATAGCGGATGGATATTAGAAGGGAAATGGTAATTTTAGAAATTATTGTAAATTTAGAATTTATAAATTGGACCTGCGTGTCCAGCCTTATCTCTTTTATCTCTTTGTATTCTCTGCTCACCTAATTCCCCTCAATGTATATGAGGTTTCTCTTTTTGTATTTTGTAATTGGGTAGAAGTAGAATATTGCTAGCGGGGAGTGGAAAGGGAGTGATTTGTTCTAGGAACAAGTTGTTTTATATATCCATCCGTATATCACTATTAATTTACTTTACGCGCTTTATGATGTTTTAGAAGCATGCTTAAGGGTGTATGTTGATGAGACCTAACAAAGATAATAAATTGGTTGCCAATTACGAAAAATCCCTCAATCTATATTAAGCGATTATCCTTCCATTGAATGATTCTTGTTCAAGATCCAATTGGCATTGGTTTGTTGGCCAAAGTCAAGACCTTGTCAATTAGGATGTACTTGAATCATGAGAGTTTTGTTCCACACCGGTGTCTTGTCCAAGTTGTGATTTGTTGGCCAAAGTCAAGATCACTTCTTGTCCAACGACATTGATTACGAAACTATCCTTGTCAATGGGTCCCGCTTAACTGGAATCATTAGGTTTGTTGTGCCAAAGCCAAGGCCTAGATGATTCGGAGGATATGGTTAGAAAATGTATTAGATACATTGGCATATGCAATATGTTTAGGACTTGGATGTCCACCTGACCGGATCTAGGAATTGGATTGGATCCAATTGATCTGTGAGATCTACCTAGTTGAATAGCATACAGCTTGTTGGCCAAAGTCAGGTTGTGTGTTATTTAACGGGATCCTAGCCCACTAGGAGATAGGATTTCCCGATTTCTCAACAGAGGGTTAGAGACTTGATAAAAATAGTGGGAGGCTAGTATTGAATTTGCAATTTCATTCAGATACTTAGCCTTACGCGTCTTTCAAAAATTATTTCGTTTAATTAATTAAAATTAGTTGGACTAATTCATTGTTATTTTTTTGTAACAGTTTGACTGTACCCATTTTATCCTTAACTAGATAGTTGGACTATCGTAGTTGACATGGCAAGCAAGGTAAGTGTCCGAGACATCATCATGGGTGACAATGTCTTTAAGGGCACAAACTTCGCTGATTGGGAAATGAACCTAAGGATAGTCCTTGGGGCTGAGAGGATGTTGTACACTATACAAACACCTCTCCGCCTAAGCCCACTGACCCACTTGAGCTGGAGTTATGGAAAACTCACAGCAGTGATTGTGACACAGCTCAGGCTATTATGTTTGCTTCGATGACTCAGCACTTTCGTCGCCAAAATAGGGACTTCGATCCTTATAATATGATGGCTAACTGCGAGATCTCCACCGTTCCAATAAGCGGATGGGGAGATATGAGTTGGTGAATAAACTCTTCCGCGTCGAATGACTGAAGGCGCATCAGTTGAGGCCCACGGGGCTCAAATGATCGCCGATATTGATGAGTTGGCCAATATGGGAATAATCTTGGAGGCTGAGCTGACTATAGATATGATCTTACAGTCACTTCCTGATACTTGGAAACAAATCATAATCAACTACAAGTTGATGGATACAGATGACACTCTTGGAGAGTTATTATCCATTTTGAAGGAGTCTGAAAAGAACTCCAAAAAGGGGGCAAGCGCGAGGCGCACTTTACATCGACCTCTCAGAGGCCAAAGGCTGGGTCCAAAGCTACTGGAGGGGTGAGGAAGAAGAAACATAAGAAAAAGGGTAAAGGCAAGTTGACAAAAGCTTCTGGGAAGCCAAGGGACAAGTCTCAAGATGTCTGCCTCAACTGCGGCAAGAAGGGTCACTGGAAACGTGACTGCCGAATGGGGAAGGGACACAAGGAGGATATCAAGGCAGGCAAGGCACTAGCCTCTGGTATGTTTGTTATTGAGATAAATATGACTACTTCTAGTTTTAAAAATTGGATTTTTTATTCTGGTTGTGCTGCTCATATTTGTACTGATTTGCAGGATCTGCAGGATAGCAGGATGCTGGCTTCAGGGGAGATTGACCTACGAGTCGGAAACGGAACTCCAGTTGCTGTTTTTGGCTGTAGGGACTTTTGTTTTTGAATTGCCCTCGGGGCATATGCTTAAACTTTTGAACTGTTATTATATACCTAGTTTGACTAGGAATATTAATATCTGTATCTTTGTTAACCCAGCATGGGTACACTTTTGTATTTAGAAACACTGGGTGTATTTATATAAAAATGATGCAGAAAATTTGCACTGCTGTTGCAAACAATGGCCTTTATATTTTGAATATAAATGAATCTCCTAACATAAATAACAAACAAAAGGCTCAAAAGGAGTAATCTAAAGATGAAGCTTACATGTGGCATTGTCGTCTAGGACACATTAACAAGACTCGCATATCCACACTTTCCAAGAGTGGATACTTGGACGGATTTGATCTTAATTCATATGATGTCTGCGAATCTTGTCTTTTAGGCAAAATGCCTAAATCACCTTTTAATGGTAAAGGTGAACGTGCCACAGAACTGTTAGCCCTCGTTCATAGCGACGTATGTGGGCCCATGTCTAGCCGGCTAGAGGTGGTATCATTACTTCGTAACCTTTACGGATGATGCATCTCGTTATGGTTATGTGTATCTAATGAGACACAAGTCGGAAACTTTTAAAAAATTCAAAGAGTTTCGACACGAAGTAGAAAAACAAACAGGCAAGAGTATTAAAACATTGCGGTCGGACCGTGGTGGCGAATACTTAAGTTATGAGTTTCAAGATTACTTGAAAGAAAATGGTATTCTTTCACAGTGACTCCTCCTGGAACACCGCAATTAAACGGTGTCTCTGAACGGAGAAACCGTACGTTGTTAGACATGGTAAGGTCGATGATGAGTCGCACTGAGCTACCTATATCCTTCTGGGGATACGCTTTAAACAGTGTAGTACTTATTTTGAATAAGGTTCCGTCAAGGTCTGTTGAACAGACTCCATATGAGATATGGACAGGGAGGAAACCAGGTTTCTCTTTCCTGAAGATTTGGGGATGCTGGGCATTTTAAACGTTTGGAAGGTACCAAACTAGAACCCAAATCAGATAAATGCCTTTTCGTGGGATATCCTAAGGAAACCAAAGGATATTACTTCTATCACCCACAAGAGAACAAGTATTTGTTGCTCTACATGCATTTTTCCTTGAAAAGGAATTCCTAGATGCAGTGGTAAGTGGGAGGAAAGTAGAGACTTGATGAAAATCGTAGTGATACTGTTCCTGGCAATGAATCAACGACGGAACATGAACAGACCATCCAGGATGAGTCTGTACCACAATCTTCATATACACAAGGACCGCGTAGGTCGGAGAGAGTCAGGACAATACCTGAGAGGTATGGGTACCTGATCTCGCCTCATGTGGATATTAATCTTATTGAGGATAATGAACCGTCTACGTATGAGGAAGCAATACAGGATATTGATTCCGCTTTATGGCAAGAAGCCATGAAGTCCGAGATGGATTCCATGTATGCCAACCAAGTTTGGACACTGGTTGATGCACCAGAAGGTGTAAAACCTATTGGATGCAGATGGATCTTCAAGAAGAAGACCGACATGGATGGCAACGTGCAAACATACAAAGCTAGGCTTGTAGCAAAGGGGTATCGTCAATAATATGGTGTTGATTATGACGAAACTTTCTCACCCGTTGCCATGATTAAATCCATTCGGATAATGCTTGCAATAGCTGCATATTTCGATTACGAGATATGGCAGATGGACGTTAAAACCGCTTTCCTTAACGGAAACCTTTTGGAGGATGTTTATATGCAACAGCCTGACGGTTTTATCGTACCTAGACTTGCAAACAAGGTTTGTAAGTTAAATCGATCCATTTATGGATTGAAGCAAGCATCACGATCATGGAATCAGCGTTTTGATGAAATCATAAAAGAATATAATTTCGTGCGAAACGAAGATGACCCTTGTGTATACAAGAAGGTTAGTGGGAGAGCACTGATTTTTATTGTCCTTTATGTCGACGATGTATTGCTTATAGGCAATGACATTCCCATGCTAACGTCGGTGAAAGCTTGGCTTTCATTAAAATTCTCCATGAAAGATCTGGGAGAAGCAGCCTTTATTCTGGGAATAAAGATCTACCGGGATAGATCTAGAAAGCTGCTTGGACTCTCCCAGAGTACATATATGACAAAGTGTTGAAGCGATTCAGCATGGATCAATCCGAAGGGATTGATGCCAATGTTACGTGGTATATCTCTATCTAAGGACATGTGTCCTAAGACACAAGAAGAGAGAGATAACATGAGTCGATACCGTTCGCCTCGGCAGTCGGATCGATCATGTATGCCATGATATGTACACGACCTGATGTATCATATGCTTGAGCATGTGCAGTCGCTATCAGGCCGATCCAGGTGAAGGTCACTGGATGGCAGTTAAGAATATCCTTAAGTATCTTAGACGAACTAAGGATGCTTTCTTAATTTACGGAGAAGGAGAACTTGTGGTATCTGGGTATGCCGATGCAAGTTTCCAAACCGACAAGGACGACTTCAAGTCGCAATCCGGGTACATTTTTTGTTTGATAACGGGGCGGTGAGCTGGAAATCTTCCAAGCAAGATACTGTTGCCGATTCAACAACTGAAGCGGAGTACATTGCTGCGTCGGAAGCAGCAAAGGAGCAGTTGGATCCGAAAGTTCCTAATCGGATTAGGAGTAGTTCCATTAGCAGCTGAGCCCGTTCCATTGTATTGTGACAATAACGGGGCTATAGCACAAGCTAAGGAACCAAGGTCTCATCAACGATCCAAGCATGTTCTTCGGCGTTACCATCTGATTCGGGAAATTATACATCGTGGCGATGTAAAGATCGAGAAGGTCGCATCAGATAACAACATTGCAGATCCGCTGACGAAGGCATGTTTATCCGCATGTGTTTGAACGACATATACATAGTTCAGGTATTAGATGCTTGAGTGACTGGCTATAGGCCAAGTGGCAGATTGTTAGACATTATGACCCATAGCGTCACTGTTTTGTAAATGATATTGTTTTATTATACAAAATTAACTATGTAATAATAGAATTGCCTTTTGCCGTTTTGTAATTTTTTACTTTGACATATAAATGGCAAAAGTCCATATGATTAGTTCCGTATTGAGATGATATGAGACAGTATCAATACATAAGGTTTAATCATTAATATCCCTAGTCGGAGTATTATCGAGATCGGACATCGATAATGCGGAATAGACTAGTATTGCATTTGTGCATGTTGTGAGGGCACAACGGCATAGTTCTCATATATTTAAGTATATGATACTTATGCAGGTGCGATAGGAGGTTGTGTTTTACCGATGGTACGGAAACAGCTTCGCTCTGGATAGACCCCGCGGAATCTCATTGGTAGTATGTCTGCGTGTCTATTGGGAGGCCGCATCAGGGTAGGTGTATATGGTCTTAACCTGAGACTTGCATCGCTAGTACTTGCGACTGTTGGACATTCTGACCCATAGCGTCACTATTTGCACAGATCATTGTGTTGTTGTAGCAAATTAACTATGTGACATAGAAATTGCACTCTCATCATTTGTGATTAGATCACCATAGATATATAAATGAAGAGAGGTCCATATGATTAGTTCCTGGATTGAGATGATATGAGACAGTATCAGTCCACGAAGGATTAATCATTAATATCCCTAGCCGTAGTATTATCGAGACAGGACATCGATAATGCGGAATAGGCTAGTATTGCACTTGTGCGTGTTATGAGGGCACAACGGCATAGTTCTCATATATATAAGTATTGGATACTTATG